>PVKN010000700.1:48351-67119 GCA_004027915.1 Capromys pilorides | reverse complement strand
TCAGTGGTCTAAAGCGCCTGCTTAGGAGGGCTCAGGCAACTGCGGGGACTGCAGTTCGATCCCCGGCACCACATGCTGCGCCAGCGCCACCACCAGGGCAGGCTGAGCCAGCCACAAAAAATGAATAAATAAAGAAACAAACAAACACAACAAGCAAACAAATAAATAAATAAATAAAATTAAAAAAAAAAAAAAAAAGTCTGCAGTCCTTACCCTAATACTTCAAAAAAATGTTTTTCAAGCATTTAATAGTAAAAGCGGGGGACATATAAAGATAAGTAACTAGCATCTTAAAGAAGCGAAGAACAATAAACAAAGCTTAGGGTGGGTTGTAATCTGTTACTTGGGGATTTCAGAAAACTGGGATTTAAAAAGGTGGTAACAGCTTATCCTGACTGATGTCTCCACCTTTACTTGAGACATTGGTGGTTATCTCCTCTCCTCCCTGTCATCCTTCTATTGTATGACCTAAATAAAAGGAACATGCTTCTGAGGTTCTGGGCTCATTTCGAGAGAGACAGATCTCCGTGAGTCCTCTGAGCTACTTCATCAGGTCTTCTCGTTTCTTTCAGCACCGACACACAACCTACAACACGCAGCCCTCACACCTGCTCGCAGCCCCTCCCTCCAGCTGCCACCCAGAGGGCCTATGGCACTGGAGACAGGTGGCCCTGCCTGTGAGCGCCTCAAGACGGCTCGGGAGGCTGTGGTGTGTGGTTGGAGAACAGTGCCAGTGCCTCTGGCGAGTGGCTGTCAACTTTAATATGACAGAACGAGGAGGATGTAGCCCAGAGCTCAGGGCAGATGCCAGCCTCTCCTCCCGGGGCCAGCAGGTGGCCCCATCTGCCGGATAGGCCCCCACCTGCCCTTGGTCCACACGCTCCGTACCACCACCCGAGACTGGCCTTGCCTCCTGCTAGCTCCCAGGCGCCCTGCACGGAGGCGGGCCAGGCCAGCTCTAGGAATGCTCACCCAGGCCCAAGCTGCTCTTTGAATTTCCAGAGCTGCATCTCGATCTTAGAAGACCACCTCGCCAAGGCACAGGCAAAAATGGAATCAGCAAGAACAGACCCAGAGCAAGGGGAGGGCAGTGGTCCCCTGGGAGAGTCCTGCACTAGACAGCCAGCAGCCCCCAGGGCTCTCCACCCCAACACCTGCAGTGGCCATGTCCCTCCTGCACAAGGGCAGGCCACCCCTGCTGCTGGCCCTCACCAGGGAATGTCCACCACTGAGGGACCACGGATGCGGGGCTCTGATGGAGTGATCTGGTGGAGCCCTGAGGAGCCCAGGCTGCCCGAGGCTCAGGGCGATGCGCCACCACACGCTCTGTAACACCACCTTGGAGACCGAGGGTCCGGTCCACACCCCCCGACTCTGAGGCTGGGAAGGGATCAGAGCTGCTCTGGGCCTGGGTCCATGTGGATGGAGTCTCATGAAAAGGGCTGGGGGCCCCCGGGGGTCGAGGTTCTAAGGGCAGAGGGTGGGCTGAAGGTGAGCCTGCGTGTGTGGCTGTATCCACGCCTAGGTGCTCGTGTGCTGCGCTTCTCTGCGTGTGCCTCTGTTTACCCTTGTGCACTGCAGCTGTGCCTCTGTGTGTCGAGCTGCACGTGTCCACGTGTCCCTGTGAGTGTCTAATGTGCAGAATTTAATTCCCTTCTGAGTGCTCAGTAGTGTGGGTGGCGGCTTATTTTTATTATTAATGATCCTGTTTACTGTGTGATAAGCAAATATTCTTTCTGTTTTTTTTTTTTTTTTTAACAGACATTTATTTTCAAGGGGGCCAGGCTATGCGCAGACGCACAGCTGGCTTCCTGCTGACGGCAAAGTTGCTAGCAGACAGCGTGGAATGGGGCGGGGGAGGGGGGACCATGAAGATGCAGCAGGAGGAGGCCCCTGCCAAGCACCCTGGAGGGGAGAAATGCTGAACAGCCTAGGTGTCCCCCCCTCTCCTAGAGGGTCCCCATGAGGCCACCCACCCTCAAGGTAGGCCTGTCACCACCATTCTTGGGACTCAGCTCTAGCCTAGGACAGGATACGCTCAGTCTGGGGAGGGTCTACGAGAAGAACAGGAAAGATGGAACAATCAAGGAAGGAAGGGACAAGAATTCACCGGTGGTCCTGGAGGGATGCTGGGCTTCTCGCTGCCATGGAGACAGCCGTAGGTGCCCCCACTGCACCTGGAGCAGGGCTGAGACCTTGGGTGGGCACACCGAGAAAGAAGCCCCCAGGGCAGCAGGGAGGCAGGACACGGTGCCAAGGCCAGGGCCGCCACCAACGCCTCTGCCCTCCTCCGGCTCAGGCTGCCACTCCCCCAGAGCCAGCCCCGCCACAGCTTCTGTCAGACAGCAGGAGCTCCCTGCCACCCACGCTGCTGCCCCCACGGCCCAGGTGCCCACCTCCGCTGATGGTAGGCCACGGCGGCAGTCCCCCCCCCCCCACAGAGCAGGCTCCCCAGCACAGACCCTGGGGACGGCAGGAGGCAGTAAGCGACAAGCTCAGGAGGAAGGGAGCAGAGTGGGGAGGGAAGAGCCCTGTCACCACCAAGTGCACATTTCACAGGCGGACGCTGCTGGCACCCGGCGCTCGGGATGGCACCGTGCCCACTGCAGGCGGGCGCAGCACAGGCGAGGGCCCAGCTGCTGGCAGGCCTGGGATGCCCCCTGCTCAGCCTCTGTGGGGCACAGAAGCAGGAGTGGCAGGTGCCTTGGAGGCCTCACGCCCACCGCGCCTGCCCCCGGATCCGTGGCCCCGCACAGCGCCCACGAGCCCCTCTACCTGCTCCCTACCTGCCCGTTCCTGCAGCCTAGTCCAGTCGACAGCCCTCCTCCAGGGCCCCGTGTCGAGTGCACGCCCACTCCTCAGCCCGCGTCCAAGCACTTTCCCTTTGCTCCGGATCTGTCCCGGGCTGCCGCCGATCCCAAGAGCCCAGCCGCTGGGCGCCGCAGCCTGGCCGAGCGTCAGGCGGTGCCAAGGAGGCGGCAGCTCCCTGCCACGGAACCTGGCTTGTCTCCGCCCGCAGCTCCCACTCGCAGCGCCAGGAGGCTGCTCAGAGCTCTGCAGAGCGCCAGCCCCGCCGCACATCGCTGCCCTGGGAGAGGAGGGCAGGAAGAGTGGGGTCTTCTCACCAGGCCCCGCAGCCTCCGCCACACCCCACCGGCTCCTGGCAACCAGACAGCCCCTTCCAGATGGCCTGGTCACAGGGCCCAGGGCCCCAGTTCTGTATGTGGCCCTGGTTAAGATCAGGAATATGTACCCAGCACACAGGGGCTCGCCTGTGCTTGAGAAGCCACCAAGGAGAGGGACCCCAGAGCCTGAGGTAGAAGCCACTCCCACATACTCTCCAAGGCAGTGTGGAGCTGGGGACAACACCAAGGGTGCCCTGAGACCCCCCCGGCACCTGGATAGGTGCAGCAGCCAGAGGAGGCAGGGTGGTCAAGGCCACATCAGGCTGCCCACACCCCGACTCTCCACACCGGGAGAGCCACATCTGCAGCCTCTGGCTCCACCACCTCCATGCCAGCCATGAAGGGCCACAGTGCAGACACAGGACGAGGTCAAGATGCAACCTGGGGGGCCAGGGAGATAGCTCCGTGGCATAAGTGCCTGCCTGGCAAGTGCAAGGTCATGAGTTCAAACCCTGGTTCCGCAAAAAAAGCAAAAATGAAAAACAAAACAAAACAAAATTGGGGCCGGGGAGATAGCTCCGTGGCACAAGTGCCTGCCTGGCAAGTGCAAGATCATAAGTTCGAACCCTGGTCCCGAAAAAAAAAAAAAGATGCAACCTGGGCTAGCGCCCTGGCAGAGGCCAGCACAGCGAGGGCAGCTGGGGCCCAAGCCGCGCTCTGCCTCCTGGCGGGCCTGTCGTGGGAATTCCTGCAACCTGGCTGAGCACCAGCAGCTCCACCTGAATTGTTGAGGACAACGCATCAGGGTGACCGTGTGGGCAGCCGCGCCCAGTATGGGGACTTAAGAGGGAGGGGAGGAGCAGGGGCGGGGGTGGGGGGCAGGGGCTGGGGGGTAGGGGCTTCCAGAAGGGTCCCAGGGGTGCCTTGAGGTCCTCAGGAGACAGCGAGACCAGCTGTGAGGATGGAGAGGGACAGCACAGCCGCTGCAGCCGGGTGACCGCAGGCAAGGAGGGCGGATAGGGGTCTCCATGGAGACAGGAAGTTAGTTTGTGGCTGGGGGGCTTAGGGGCGCAGGAGCAGCGGTTGAGAGACGTGGGGCGCCCTCTGTATGAGTGGAAACGCCCAGAAATCAGCCGCGGTGCTGCCGGTGAAGAGGCTGAAGCCGCCCAGCGGTGCAGCTGGGAGCAGGCGACTCTTACTCTAACGAAGCTGTTTCAAAGACCCAGACCACACCAAAGAATCTGCTCGCAATGGCTCTGTAACACAGGAAACCCACTCCGCTGAAAACCTCAGGACGTGGTGTCACATAAGGGGTTTGACACCGAGATGATTCCACAGAGAGGAAGCGAGGCGGGACCGGCCCGGAGTCGAGGCGCCTGCGTTTGCGGTGGGCTGCTCTTCACCTGACCCACCTTGCCCCCAGCTGTGAGTGAATTATTAAACTCACCCTACAGGGCCAAGCAAGGCGATGGCCCCAACAGCAGGGTTGGGAGGGGGTGGCCAGGGCCCAGCACTGCAGCCCTGGCCACCCTATAGGCCACTCAGCAACTGTGCAATTCCAGCAGAGCGCTTCCGCCCCGGCGTGGGGCGAGTGGGTGGGTAGGGAGTGCTCCTGGGTCCCTCATTTCCAGCAGCCCCTTTGGCATCTCCAGCTGCAGCACCCCAGGGCCACAGCAAGGACACCCCCACCCCTGGCCAGCACTCGGCCTCCCTGAGATCAAAAGCTCATAGCTTAACAACTGGGGCAGCCGTACGGAAGTGTGCATGTCACCCAGGAGCACACCTGTGTTCCTGCCACCGGGAGCTGGAGCCACCACTGCCAGCACCCAAAGCTCCCCACCCGGCCACCACTGTTCCACCAGTCCCTGGGAGCTCCACGGCAACCGCCTTCCGCCCCACACACGAGTCCCAGGCTAGGCATGAAAAGCAGCACCAGCCCAGCTCCAGGTGGACTCCAGCTCTGAACGCAGCACGGGCCCTGAAGGCTTCTGAGGGGATGGGGTGCCTGCCGTGCCCTGCACAGAGCTGGGAGTCAGGGCAGCAGGTTGGCAGAAGACCTGAGGACATGCAGAGGAAGGCCCAAGCCCACGGCGAACCTGGGGGCAGTGAGGGCCCCGGTGCCTGGGGGTCAGCCCAGGCCCTGCCCGCTCACCTCCAGCACACGCCCGGTGATGAACTTCTCACAGCCACTGCAGCGGATGCCGAACTTGGCGTGGTAATCGGCCTCGCAGTAAGGCAGCCCATCCCTGCAAGGAGACAGCGGTCAGGGCGGGCGCCCCCACACGAGGCCGTCCACACGGGGGTTCAGGGTGCTCATGGTGGCAGCCCTAAGGAGCCACCCCAAGACCATCCTGCTGCACAGATGGGGAGGCTGAGGCACACGAAGGCCAGGCCTCCTGCCACGCAGTGATAGAGGGGCTGGGGCCAGGCTTCAGGGTCTGAGGGAAGGGAAGGAAGCTGCCTGTGAGACACGAAAGAAGTTCTCAGGCGTCCCTGTCTTTTGCACTGCCTCCCACCACAAGTCCTGCACCCATGTAGGAGGCCGCCACAGCCTCGGCCTCGCGCATGCATCCTTGCTGTGTGACCTTGGCAAGTCATCAAGCCTCTCTGGGTGCAGCTCAGCTTTCCCACCAGCACATGGAGAAATAACAGCAAGGACCACGCGGGAGAAGCAGTGGCACTTCCACAACAGTGGCCGAGAGAGCCACGGTCACCTCAACCACAGGGCACGGCTGCCAGTGAGGAGGGGTGGAGGAGTCCAGGACGAGCTAAGGCCACTGTCGCTCCAGGCTGGGTCCCGAGGCCATCACCCAGGACAGAGAGAGACTGCCGGGCGGCCGAGGGTCAGGCTTCCCCCAGCACTGCTCTCCTGCCCTGCCCTGCGGCTCCAGGCACTGGGCTGCTTGCTCTCTGTGGCTGTCCCGCCTGGCTCGAGCCCCAGAAAGCCCAGAGGGGATCACACAGCCCTTCCTCCAAGAGGGGCTGCAAACCGGTCCTGAGGACAGACACACCTTCCGAGCCGATCCAGGCACGTGCCGCGGCTGGGTGCACCTGCAGCACATCCGGGAGACGCCACTCCCGTCCCCATGGCAACACCAACGTGCCCTCCCCCTCAACTCTGGGGCCGCTCAGGAGGCTGCTAAGTAACACGGTGAGGGGGAGGCACCGGTGCGTGGGGGCACAGCAGCCTGCTGGGGATGGGCACCGTCACCCTTCAAAGCACTGCGCATCACAGTGGCACGTGCCTGCACCCCTCTGTGCTTGCTCTGCTGCGCCCAAGAAGGGACTCGGGGATCCTGCAGCCTCACCCACCCTGGGTGCAAGTGCGCATTGTTGGAGGACTTTGTCTTAAAGTGGTTCACCCCGAGGCCCCTGCGCTGTCGGGTCACTTGTGCCCTTGCAGAGTGACAGGTGGTGTCATGAGTCCTCCGGCCAGGACCAGCAGGGGTCTGAGGAGTCAGTGAGCACAGGCGACCAGGAGGCCAACGTGGACACATCCTACACTGGATGTACCGAACGTGGCCTGGGTGCACGCATGTGCATACCTGTACGCTCCCTTCCATGCTGCGTGTGTGCGCACATGGGTGGGCAGGCACACCCTTTATTCCACGAACTTGCATTGCAGGGTCTCTCCCCGCTCCCGTGCCAGCTCCCCCTCATCAAGGTACCCAGAAGTAGGAGCCTCTGAGGGGCCCAAGCCCAACAGGAGCCAACATGCACCCAGAGGGGCTGCACTGTCAGGGTGGTCCATTACCTCCCCTCGCCTGTGGGGCTGCCTGCCTCGGGTGCCTCCCCCAGCACTGAAATGCATCCTGGCTCCTGGCCGTGAGCAGCGCCACAGTCAAGGCCACTGTCAGCCCTGAGGGTCCCCAGCGTCACAGAGGACAAGCCCCGGTTTCTTTCCCAGGACCCCAGCTGGCAGCTGCTGACTCCCTTTGCTGTGTGGGACCCTGCACCAGACATGTCCAGGTGCTAGGAGGGCAGATGGTGACACCTGGGACAGACTCAGGGGGGTGGGCGCCTGTCCCTGGTCAAGGGGAAAGGACTGGGAGCCTCTGCCTACCGCTTGAGGAAAAGCAGGCTGGGTGGGGAGGGCCAGGCTGGGAACGCGCCCCGCCCAGTGGAGCTCCGGAGGCGAATCGAGGGGACACCGTCCCCACAGCCCCGCCCCACGCCCCGCCCCACAGCCCCGCCCCACAGCCCCGCCCCACGACCTCACTCACTTGCTGATGTACTCCGCGTCCAGCTGCTTCCCGCAGGCCTCACACTTGAAGCAGCCCACGTGCCAGTGCTTGTCGAGCGCCACCAGTGCCTGCCCGTTCTTGATTTCCAAGCCGCAACCCCCACAGCCTGCATCAGGGAGCAGAATGCAGACCCCTCATGCAGGGCACCACCTTGGGGCTCCCTGGAGCACGTGGGACCTTGCCCACAGCCTACCCTGCTGTTCTCAGGCCCCACAGAAGCATCAGAGTGGCCCCAGGGATCGCGACAGAGGAACCCTGTCATGGAGCAGTGCGTGGAGCACACAGCAAAGCATGGTGACGTCGGCCCCTGCATGCAGCGCATGACTGCGGCTCGGCTGGGAGCTGCAGCTGCTGACGGGGCTCTGCCTTCTGAGGACGGGAGCCTCTTGGGGACAGAGGGGCTGGCGCACGGCACAGGGCCTGCCTGGAGCGAGGGCCTGGGCAGCTGCCCGCCACGCCTCCAGCCTTCACCACGGCGACCGACACTCTGCATCCTGGGGCCAGCATGGGCCTGGCCTGGGCTCCTGAGCACCTCGCCGTGCCCTCTGTCCCCTCTTGGCACCCCGTCACTGCCCTGCTCAGCCCCTGGTGCCCTGAGCACGTGGCACCCTGGCCCTGCTCTGCCGTGCCAGCTGTTCATGGCCCCTCCGCCCTGTGAACCTGCCGCTCACTGTCGCTCAGAGAGGGATGAGTGGGAGCCTCAGGAGGGGAAGGCCGGGCAGGCGGGGCCCTGGGCGTGGCCTGCGTGGGCACAGGGGCGGTGAACGTGTGTCCCTGTGACCGCAGGTGCATGCATCTGTGTGCAGGCACGCTGGTGTGTGTGCAGCGCGTGTGTGTGTGTGGCTGTGCGGGAGCACAGTGGTCCCTGGGGGTCCACGGGGGCTGATTCCACGACGCCCCCACAGGTCCCCAAATCCACGCTCAGGAAGTCCTCCTGTGACGGGTGTGCTGCAGTTCCACTTAGCACATGTTCCTGGGGGGTCCAGGTCGCCTCTGGGTTGCCTTTGGCACCCAACGCAGGCGCGGGCAAAAGTGCTGCACTGCAGAGGAGGCACTGGCAGGAGGGTCCCATGCACCCAGCACACACGCAACGACCTGAGGTCATGGAATCCGCCAGTGTGGCACCTGCAGACACAGAGGTCAGTGGGGTGCGTGTACCTGTGTGTGCACCTGCGTGTACCTGCGTGTGCACCTGTGTGCGCACGTGTGCACAGGCAAGTTGGTGGGAACACGTGTCTGTGTGTGTCCAAGCGTGTATGCACCCACACGTGTCTGCGTGTGCTTCCGCAGGCGTGCGAGTCTGATGTGCACATGAGCGTGGGAGAGCGGGTGCTGGGTGCGCCGCCCACCTCAGCCCTCAGGGCCTCGATCACATGGTGCAGGCACAGCACAGGCTGGCGCGCAGCGGGGACCCTCAAGGCCCACACGGAGCAGGGCTCCCCTACGCTTCTTGGCAGGCATCTGAGCCCCTGGCTCGAGGCCTAGGAAGGCTCCCTGCCACAAGACTGCCGGCCTGGCTGAGTCTCCTAAATTATCATGGTGTTCAAATCCCCAGGGCAGCTCTGGAAGGAGAGGAAGCAGTCTTAACTCCAGCATCCGGGCCCTGAGGGAAAGGGGGCTCAGAGCCGGGAGCAGGGCAGGGGGGTCCTGGAGACAGGTGGGGAGGGGTGAGCAAGGGAAAGGGGAAGATGCCCTTGGAGCCCCAGGGCCAGGGCCACCCCATGCCTTCGCTGCAGGACATGGGGCCCCTGTTCCTGCAGTGGAGGGTGACACTACATTCGGAAGCTCCTGTCCCTCCCTGTGTGCATCCACATGATAGCTGTGACCATGTCTGTCCTGGTCCCGCAGCGTCACGGCCATCTCTGTCCCTGGCTCGCACCCCACTCGGCGGCCCCTGCCCACTTACTCCGCAGGCCCTGCGGCCCGTGTGTGCCGCTGCCCGCTGGCGTGGGCAGGGAGCACTTCTGGCACACACATTCCTTCCCGTTGAAGGTCACTCGGTCCCCGGGTGGGAAGGGCAACCTGCAATGAGAGAGCCAGTCACAGGCAGCCCCGCCATCAGCCCTCCTCTCCTGGGAGCGCCACCCCGAGCTCAGGCCCCCCAGGGCCGGAGCAGGCCTGCCACCCTCTAGTATGGAATCTCAGGGGGCACAGATGCCCCAGCCAGGGTCACTGCGCTTCAGTCTGTGGTGAAGCTGGGCAGAGGTCAGCCCCGAGTTGCCCCTTTAAAGATGTTCCAGTGTCTGCTAGCAGCCACAGCCTGGGTGGCGCCCGGGTTACTCTGATTCTCTGCGGACCATGGATGCACTTTTCCCTCACAGCCTGAGATTTCTTTCCATCACTGGTTGGAAACAAGTGGACTGAGGTGAACGTGGTAGGTTTCTAGGGAGTTTACGCTAAGGTTCCCTGAGATTCTCGGACCTGTGGCTGTACAGATCTCACCCAGTTTGGGCGTTCTCCACCCATTTCTGCTGCGTGCTCTCTTCGGCCTGTCCTGCGCACACAGCCCAGAGGCCAGGAGGCCAGGGGGACGGTGTGGCCCGGGCTCACAGGGCCGCAGAGCCCTCCTCGCAGGCACCTGCCTTTTTCGCTCTTCCCCCTAAAGCTCGAGTGGCTTCCATGGCCATTTTCAACCTTACCTGTCTTTTCTTCTGTAATCCCTAATCTATTGCTAACTCAGGAAATTCATGTTTCATTCAGGACACGGATTTGTGGACTTCCCATTGGTTTCTTTTTCTACCTTCCAGAACTCTCCTACAAGGGGCCAGGGAGATAGCTCAGTGGAATAAATGCTTGCCTGGCAAGTTCAAGGTCCTGAGTTCAATCCCCGGTACCATCCAAAAAAAGGGTGGGGGAGGGCTGGGGAGATAGCTCAGGGACACAAGCACCTGCCTGGCAAGTGCAAGGTCCTGGATGTCCAGCAGGGCTTCACTGTGCAGTTCAGGCTGCCCGTGAAGTTACACTGTAGCCCAGGCTTGCTTCAAAGTCAACCACCTTCCTGCCTCAGCCTGCCGGATGCTGGGATTACAGGTGATGGTGCACTCCTGGCTACAGTAGTTTTAAATCAGTGTCTGTTTATTTCACCACCATGTCCTTTCTGGGTGGCCTGACCTTGGCCAACCGTTCTCCTGGTTTAGAGTCCTACTTTCCGATTTCCTAGGAACAGCCATTTTTGAGTGCATGCTGTGCGTTTTACATTGCTGCGGCCAGGTTTCCCCGCATCCCCTGACTGCTCTGGTAGCAGCTGGTCTCGGGCAGACTGGCACGATCCTTGGTGGGGGGCTCCTTCTGGCGGATGGGTGGGTGCTGCCTCACTCCAGGGCGCCCGTGGGGTGCGCCTCCTGCGCGTCCTGGGTGCTCAGCGAGGCCCTGGGCTCCGCTCAGAGCGCAGACACTTCCCGGGCCTGTGCCCGCTCGGCAGCCTGGCCGCTCCTTGCCCCACCTGCGATGCTCCCTGGGTGCACGCATGCATGGCTTCTGGCTCAGCCTCACAGGTGCCCTCCCTGCCCACTGAAGGTCTCTCTCCTTCCTCTCTGCCTCAATGTCCACTGCTGTCGCCTTCTGCCTGAGGTGCCACGCCTTGCTCAGTCCCCTCCAGCCCACCCTCCAGGACCCTTCTCTCTGGTCCTCCTACTTTGTCCAGCCTTCTGGCTGTCTGTGCTGGGTCACTCCACTCCAGTTCAGTACTGGTCACTCCAAATGGGGCAGCACCGTCTGCTATTATTTTTATTTTTTTGGTGCTATTATTTTTAAATAGGAGATCATCTGGAGGTCGTCTTTCAGGATGGCTGCGATTATTCCAGCCTTGTTGCTAGGCTATGTACACAGAACTCAAACACCAGACCATCCCTGGGGACCTCCGGTCGGAGCTGCACAGTAATGACACTCTTGGACTCTCTCATCAGACTCCGCCCGCCGCCGTGGCTTCCTCCCCGTGGCCTCTGACAGAGGCGGTTTCTGTCTCGAGCGCACACTGTAACCAGACGGTCACTCTGGAGCAACACAGAGCCTCCTCTTAGACTGGGCTTGGTGGGGCAGGGCGCAAAGCGCAGAGCATAAACGCTGTGTTTTGTGTCTCCTCTTTGTTTTCTGGAAATGGAACCCTGGCTCCCTGGTGATCTGCTGGAGGCTGCGGTGGGGTAGGGGCCCGGAAAGGCTGCCCACCCTCTCCCTGCTCAGCCAGAGATGACGGGAGAGGGCAGCGGTGTGCCTTGCGATGGGGCTCAGGGGCCTGGTCTCTCTGCAGTGATCACACCTGCTTGGTGCCAGACTCAGGGACCAGACGGGAGCTGGGCCAGCCCTGTCCTCCCAGAGCTGCCTGCGACGTGGCCACGCTCTTGGGGCTGGAAAGTGTCCATCCGCTGTGGGAGCCCTGGGGTAGTGAGGAGCCCACCTGCACCCAGTCCTGGGCCTGGCACACACAGGCACGGGAAGGGTGAGTGTATGAGTGGATGCAGGAATGAATGGATGGAGGCTGAAGACACGAATGAGGCCGGCTGTGGTGCTGCTCTGGGCCTGGCTGGGAGGCATGGACATTCCCTTGGGGCCATGGCAGAGAGAGGGGGCTGCACCGTGTGGAGGCTGCAGAAGAGCCAGCACGGAAGACAGGGCCTGATCCAGGCAGCCGCTGGCAGATTTGGGCAAGCGGTGGGGTACAGTGTCACCTGCAGTTGGGGTCACAGGGAGTGGAGCAGGTCAGGCAGATGGTGTGATGGGGCAGAGGAGCAGCCCCGGCTGGGCACAGGGGCGCTGTGCATGGACAGGGTGGGTGGGCAGCGCCAGAAGGCAAGGAGGAGCCAAGGATGAGGGGTGATGTCCAGGGGACAGTGGGGCCAGCGTGGCCAGCTCTGGGCTGGCTGGGACCCAGGAACAGGAGGGCGGGCACACTCACCGGCAGACAGCGCACACGAAGCAGGCGGGGTGGTAGGTCTTGCCCAGCGCCGACACCACCTCGCCCTCGATGAGCCTCTCGCAGCTGCAGCAGCGCGTGCCGTAGAGCCGCTGGTAGTCCTGGGTGCAGATGTACTCGCCCTGCCGCACGAAGAAGCCGCCCTCCGCCAGGTCGCAGCCGCACGCTGCAGCAGACGGGGAGACGCGTGTTGGGAGGGCGCGGTGGCGGCGCATCGTCCCCTGGGCCACATGCGCTGACCAGCCTCCTGGGCACAGACCCAGTGGCCCCTGTGCTCAGGGACCAGGCCGAGGGATAGAAGCCAGCCTCAGCGCCTGGCCTTTTCTCCAGAAAGCTTGGAAAGGGACAGTGACTCAGGGTGAGGACAGGACCAACCTGAAGGCCAGTCCAGCTTCCACCTTTGCCACAATGCCCACAAGGCCTCTTGACCCGCCACCATGAAGTCCCGTCCCCAAGTGATTTCTAGGACAGGCCATGGAGGGCGAGCTAATCCCTGAGCACCTGCAACATGCCAGCTGGGTCCCCAGGCTGGAGATCTCAGAGGATGAGCAGCCCTGTGGCCAGCCCTAGCCCTCCTCATTCCTTTGGGTCTGGGTCCACGTGGCCTGGTGACAAGGCCAGGCCTTCTGCCTCTCTCCTGCAGCAGCAGGAAGCAGCCGCTGCAGGGTCTGGTGGCGGAAGCTGGCAGGTGGGAGTGACGCTCCGCTCTAGGACAAGTTTGTTGGTCACCAGAGCTCAGAGCACCTGCGTGAGGGACCGGGGACACGGGCGCGTCTCTGCCACACAGCCTCTCCAGCCCAGGGCACACAGCAGCCACGTGGGGCTTCTGAGGGAACAGACTGTAGTGCGCCCTGCCTGCCCTGCTGAGGTCACACAGAAGGCCCTGCCTGGCCACAGCCTGGCCATCTGGGCCCACAGGGCTGATGCAGCTCAGAGACTCCCCAGAACTCAGTTTTGAAAAATCACACAGCCTTAAGGTTTTAGAGTGACACCTAGACATTTCCGTGGCAACACTGCCATCTCTGGTGTGCTGTCACTCAGGCATCTCTGAGCAGAACCCTGAGGTCACCTTCAACACACATCGGTAGTGCGTCAGTGCCACAGTGAGCCCACCAACAAAACCTGTGACCCGGTTCTTGGGGGCCAGCCAGGGTGGCAGCGGGAGTCCTGGTTCCCAGCTGTCCCTTCCTGCGGGGAGTTGTCACTCTGGTGACAAGGCAAGACCAAAGAGTCATCCACTGGGCCCTGCAGAGCCAGCCAGTGCCTTTGTGGGGGAGGGCGGGCCACGGGACAGGGCCAAAGACTGGCGCCTGGCTGGCTGGGACTGTCTCTAGGCAGAGGCTCTGACATTCTGGCCGGAGGGCCGTGTGCGGTGCCCCTGTGACCCCGCAGCAGCGTGGAGGTGACCCCCTGCCACCAGGCCACAGCCCCACCCCACGAGCCCCTCTGGCTTTCTCAGCCATGTTCATGGCCGACCTGGCTGCCCCGAGGACGCCAAGGTCACTTTGAGGCAGCCTAGATCTCTGCCTGCCAAAAATAAAAGCCCATATTCACGGTAATTCTAGAAACCCTTATCAAGATGCCACAGGCCGGCTGTCATATTCCATTTTGCAATAAGCAAATCCAGAGAGGACTCAGGGTGGGCAGAGTGCGGTGGCTCCGGGCTGACACTGTGGTCATTATCAGAAGTGGCCAGGAGGAGGTGGCCCGGTGGGAAGTCACTCCTACCGAGTCCTGGAATCCCACTCTGGCACCTACTCTGAAGACTGCGAAACCCATCCCTGCCCCTTGACCCAGGGATCCCCACAGGGGTTCTGGTCAGTGGTGTTCCCTGCCTATGGAGTAGGGAAGCCCAGTTCCCATCCTTTCCCTCGCCCCTTCCGTTCCGTTGACCCTGGGGTACCTCCTTAACCTCCCCGAATCCAAGTCCTCCTCGGCAGAGTTGAAAACCCCAGTTCTGCATGATCACCGGGTGAACTCAATGCCTGGGTATCAAAGCTGAGCAGCCCAGGGCCGGGACGCGGCATAGCAGGGCAGTGTTGGTCTGGCAAGCTCGAGGCCCTGGGTTTGATTCTCGGCACTTAAAGGGGGAGGGGTGAACGGATGCCAGCATCTCGAGTGGGGGCGGCTCATTCTCTGGGGGCCAGAAACTGAGGACGTGCGGGCAAATATTGACGTTGAGGAACTGCTATGTCGAAGACAGGCAAGGTGTGGTGCCACAGACCTGTAGCCCCAGCACTCTGGGAGGCTGAGGCAGGAGGGTTGATAGCTCAAGGCTGGCCTGGGTACTGTAGCAAGACCTTGTTTCAAAATTTAAAAAAATGTCTGAAGGACTGGAGAAGGAACATTGTGGGAAGGCCCTGGGTTCCACGCCTCATATGGCAGTGCAGGAAAGAAGGAAGGAAAAGAAGGAAGAGGGAGGGACATACCATAGTGTGAGCAGCATGGCTTCCGGTACCAGAAATGCCACGCACACTGCCACGGGGAGGTTCGTGCCACGAGCCAGGGAAGGGACTGAACACAGTAGCCTGCTAACCGGAGACCTCTCCCCGTAGTGACAATGCCCTCTGCCTGCCATCCCTGCACACCCATGGGTGCCCACCAGTCAGAGCCATACCAGACTCAGGGAGCCCCTGAGATTTTCTACAAACACCATGCCCCCCAAACTCCCCAAGGTGGGGTGCAGGCCTTTTGTGCCACCCCACAGCCCCTCCTGGAGGGCCCAGCCCAGCCCTGGTGGCGCTGTTTATAGTCCTAGATGGATGTGACCCTGGGGTGACCCCACCGTTACCAAGCTGTACAGCTCCTGGGCCCTCCCCAGACACACGCCCTGCCCTCCCCACCCAGCTGCTTAGCTCTTTCCAAAACCCTGGGCCAATCCCGCCGCTCAGGGGTCAGGAAGCACCTGCTCTGTGGAGGGTGCGTGCGAGTGGCTTCGGCGCCCCACCACCCCTGCCCCCGCGGCAGCGCTCCCAGGCCTGATGGCGAGTCACTGAACAGTCAGGAGGGAGCACAGGGCCTGGCCTGGGACCGCCTGTAGGAGGGGGACAGCTTCCATTTTTAACAGGCCCTGCTCTATGCGTGCCGCAAGACGGTGAACAAAAGGCACCAGTGAATACTTAATTTTTAAAAATGATGACAGGAAGCTGGGCGTGGTGGCACATGCCTATAATCCCAGCACTTGGGAGGCTGAGGCAGGAGGATCAGTGCAAGTTCGAGACCAGCCTGGGCTACAAAAGTGAGCTCAAGGCCAGTCTGAACTGCATAGCGAGACCCTGTCTCAAAAATAAATAAATAAATAAATAAATATAAAAATAAAAATGATGACAGGAAAAGACTTAGGGCCGTGATTGCCCCTCAGAATCCTGGCTCTCAGTTTGAGCACAGTCACCCCAGGGTTCCTGCCGCTTTCTGCAGCCGCCCCGGAGTCCCGTTTTGCGGGTGTCTAAGTGGTGCCGCTGCCTCAGTGTCCTGAACGGATCCACGTCTTTGGACTCAGGAAAGAGGCGGAGGCCACCTGGGGCCAGCTCTGGCAGGGAAGGTGGAGGACGACGAGCGCGGGGCTTTGCCAGCTGCCGTCCTAGGCACTGCAGGGGGCAGCAGTGCCCACTGTGTTTTCTTGTCAGACCTGGTGAAGGCCCCCGGGAAGGAGGACTCCAGAGCTGCTGCAGAAAGCGCTGGGAACCACGGGCGAGTGCGCTCAGGGAGGGTTGGATGGCAGGGCTCTGCAGGAAACCCCAAAAACGTAATCGCTGCGAACGTGATCGCCCTGAACGGCAGCCGCGTACCCTTGCTTCTGAATGAAGCCAAGCCAGCTGGCCAGCAACGTCCACCCAGAAGCAGGCGTCCTCACGTCCCTGGCCAGGCCACCCTCATCGGCAGCCTGACCCTGCCTGCTGGGATGGCTCCTCCCTGCCCCACGCCCCGAGGCCCCGGCCTCCGCTGCGCTCCCAGCCCGTCCTTATCCTGCTCCCCACCTCCCTCTCCTCTCCCTGGCCCACTGCCTTTCTAGCCACACAGAAAGTCTGGAAAACTGCAGGGAAAGGACGGGGTCCTGCACTGGGACCGACCTCCTCTCAGTCCCTTCCTGGGTGGCACACCAGCCCACGAGAGTAGGATGCTGGAGCTCCAGCAGCCGGAGCAGGCACAGCTGGCCACGCTGCCAGGCTCTCATCTGGCCAGCTGTGGCTGGCAGGAAGGGACTCGGGCCACTCCCACCACCTACCTCATGCGGGTCACACCGCGTGAGGCTGGCTCTGGGTCTCTGGTCCTGTTTTTGTCCTATACAATGTCACTGTGGCCAGCCTCGAGGAAAACCCTCCTATCCACTTCCGCCTTGTCTCTCAAACTGGGTTTTGTGGAGAGCCGCCTGCAGCAGCCCTTCCAGAGCAGGGTGCTTGGGTGCTAGGGATCTTCACAGAGTGCTGCAAAGCCTGGTAGAAAGCTCTGGGGAGATGCCTAAGGAAGGCAGGGGACGGCGCCAGGACCCGTCTCTCCCTTCTGGAGTCCGGGCAGTGCGCATGCTCACAGGGCGCTGCGGCGACCAGCCCTCCTCCCCAGCCGGACCTGTCCCTCCAGGCCTGTGTGCCTGCAAGCCGTCCACGCCTTCCTTCCCCAGGACACGGTCTGGGGGTCCTGTCGCTGGGCCCGGGGCTCTGACTGCTTTGAGAAGGGCAGTGGGGTGCGGGTGGGCTCTGGGGCTGAGGTGCCTGTGGGTGCCCTGCGGTGTTCCTTTCACAAATGAGATTGGTTTAGCCAGCATGTAGGGGAGCAGGGCTACTGCCTTGAAATCCCAGCATCCGTCAGGAGAGTCAGCTGGCTGGGGGTGTCCCATAAATCATCAGCCCCTAAGTTACCAGCCTCGACTAGCCCTGTGTGCTTCCCACGCAGGAACGCTGGCCTCTGGGCAGTAGTACCAGGAGACTTCTGGGCTGTCCTTCCACAGCAGAAGGGCCTAGGGCAGTGCTTTGAGCTTTCTGGTCACACATCACAACATCCGGGTCTCAGCAGGAGGCGATGGGTGGGAGCTCCTGTAGGCGGGGCTCTTGAGGATGGGGCGGGGCTCCTTGGGCTGAGTTCTTAAGTGCAGCGCTCTGATGGGGGTGGGACTCTTATGGGTGGGGCTCCTGGAAAGGGAAGGGCTCCTGTGGGCGGGGCTACTAATGGTGGGTGGGGCTCCTGTGGGCAGGGCTCTTGTGGACAGGGCAGGGCTCCCATGGCTGGCTGAGCCCCTGGAGCCCCCACCTCCACCTGCTGCCCTGGCCCTCCTCTTCCTCCCAGAGAGGCCCTCAAATTTGGTTTAGAGGCACAGAGTGATCTGAGATTGAGCCCCAATATGTCCAGGTCACAGGAGGTGTCCCCGCTAACATGGACAGTCACAGTCCTTCACAGGTCTGCTGGCAGAGAGGGCCAAGAACGGCAAAGTCCAGGTACTTTCATGTCACAAATGCCACCTCTCCCTGCAACCCCTCCCCCAACCACCCCCTGACCCCTCGCTCCCCCTGCAGAGGCTTCTGCTATGATATAGAGGCTACACGTGTCTTCTGCATCCCCTGCCACACTTAGGCTTAAGGCTGTGGCCGTCAGAGCTAAAGCTTCTGTGTCCCTGCCTCCTGGGGTGCTGAACAGAGCGTGGGCCTGTCAGGCAGCAGCGTCTGCCAGAAACCCCAGTTCCCATAGTATTACAAGGACATAGATATATAAAAGTAAACACATGTGCTCATGGTCCTCAAGTACTATGAAAGAGAAAGGAAGAGTGACAACCAAATACGTTCTCAGGTGCTAATTGCTATCCGACCCACTGTATCATGCCCGAGCGTCCTTCCACTGACTCCCCGGTGTCGGTCACGGGCAGGATGCCTGCAGCTTGGCTTCCGGTCAGTCTAACAGAGCTTTGGTGTCATTCACTTAATTCTTTCTGGGTAGCGACTTTAACTAAAAGATTTATCAATTGCACCAAGAGGATGGCTGGATTAATTATATATAACAGGGTTAACTTCCTTTCGACAGCCAGCGCAGCTATCAGCCCTACGAAGTTAGCTCATTCAGTATCAACTGCTCACTTTGTAGCCAGCTGGACAAGAATTTCTGCTGACAGTGGAGAAAATCAGTGAAAGATTAATATAAAGTTAAACACCCAAGCAAACATTCAAAACACCTCCGTCCTTTAGATGGGAGACAAATTTAAAAGTTTACGGTTTAAAATGTCACTGTAACGTGACTCATTTTCACATCACCTCATTAGCATATGATAAAAATCTATAGCCATGGGAAGTGATAAAACAACACAGGCTAGAAGCAATCCTAAATATTACTGTGGACATAGATAATCTTCAAAAAATATTGCTGTCAATGTCACACAGACAGCCACATGTAATACCCAAGTTAAAGACTGAGATAAGTTTGCTGACGCTATCTAAACAAACAAACAAAAAACTAGGGGCCAGCCAGATAGCTCAGCAGATTAAAATGCCTGCTTAGGCAGATGCAG
>PVKN010000700.1:0-48251 GCA_004027915.1 Capromys pilorides | reverse complement strand
AGAAAAATAAAAAACAAAACCACTAAGCTCATTTACATATCTCCAGGCTCACTTTTGATTTTATGTTGGAATTGGGGTGCTCATTCTCTTGCTTATAATCCTTCTCATTAGCGTGTCATGGAAGATTCTCAACCCGGCAACAACTAGAAGCCATGCAGCCCTGACTGCCTGCAGCAACTTCTTCAAAACAAAGACGTGGGGACTGTGGAGGACACGCAGGAGCTCTCCTTGAAAGAAGAGCAACTGTCTCCATTTGGCTGAGCCTGACCCTATTTCCTTTTATTGACAGGTACAGAGCTAGCTAGAATTTTTCATTGAATCCCTTCAACTGGCTTTAAGCAGTACATATGGATCCAGCCAAAGTGCCGTTAGTCTTTAAAGATGGCACATGTGTTTCCCCGTTAGCCCCCACCTGCTGTTCTTTAATAAGAACCAATACTCCATGCTGTTGGCTGGGATGCAGCCTTGAGATAAGAGGCTATGACTTCCTGGGGCTTGAAAGATTACACATCAGAGCTGAAGCACCGGACCCCAAAACATGAGAGACTGTCTCCACTGTGTGATGCAGATTACTCTCTGCAGATCCTTCTCTCTGCATATTGCAGAGATAAATGCAGGCCTCTTGCCTAGCCCAGCTCACAGTACTCACCTACTTCCTGCCATTCTCAGTCACCCATCAACAAGCCACTCCTCCTTCATGACTGAATAAAACTTTGGGTCGAGGCCTTTTGTTCTGGATAGCCATCACCATGGCTGGACTTAGGACCCCCTGGCTCCCCATAATGATAAATATGCCTGTTATGGTTTGTGTCTAGTTGTCCCCCCCCCCCCCCGCCCCCCAAACCTCATGCAATCACTGGGCAGGACTCTTTTTTTTTTTTTTTGCGGGACCTGGATTCAAACTCACTATCCTGCACTTGCCAGGTGGGCACTTGTGCCACAGAGCTATCTCCCCAGCCCCGGGGCAGGGCTTTTAGAGTTTGAGCCTAACTCATGATCCACTGGGATTATGAGTCTTAGTACTGCTGGGATTATGGGTGTGAGTGCTACGCTCAACCTGGGGCAGAGAGCCTGAATGCAGCAGAAGAGACAGACAGACTCTCTGTTGCTGTTCCGCCGCCATGAGCTGCTGCCCTCTGCCGTGTGCCCCTCTGCCTTGAGCCAGCCGAGTACGGGATGAAACCTCCAGCAACTGTGAGCTAAATAAACCTTTCCCGCCTTCATTGTGGGTGTCGGGTATTTGTCCCAGCAACAAGAGAAGAGCCACTGAGACAATGCCTCAGTGTCTTCATTCCCGTTGTGGGTTGCACTGGAAGTGGCAGATGGGAATTAACTTGATGGGATTCCAATAACTTATCCATGGGAACCGAGAGCAGGGCCAGGAAGGGCTCCCTCCACCTGCCTGCTGCACATTTTCCTAACGCTTTCTCACAGAAGAGCAAAGCTTCTACGCTTGTGCTTTACCATGGTGAAGGCAGTGAGAAGCTCCTGGTGGCCAGGGGGACATCGCAGCCACCTGGGGACAGCGTGCTGTGGCATCTGCCCATCGCCCCTCGCCCCAACGCAAGGCTTTCTGCACTGCCAGGAGACTAAACACAGATGCATTTAGTCCCTCTTGTCCACAGAGTGGAGCAGAGCTAGAAAGGTGGCTCCAGGTGGGGACATCACCCGTTTCTTGTTTAAATTTTCCCTGTTCTTTTCAATCTAACATATTAAGTGACATTGGAAAAAAAATGATTTTCATTAGAAATGGACGGCGATGGTCTTTGTGCCACCAGGTGGGACTGGTGTCTGTCCCAGCCAGGGCCACGGGCCCAGCACTGTGGTGTTCAGGTGGCTGGCAGTGACACTCAACCCATAGGATCACGCCTCCACCTCTCCACCCTGCAGCTTCCTGTCCCACTGGCGGCACAGCACACAGGCCACTGAAAAGCTCCCGTGGGAGTGCGAAGCTTCAGGCCCACAGCTTTCCAATGGCGCAGCCCTCGTGAGGGCTCTGGGGCCGGGGACGTGGGGCCCAGAGGGCTGGGCGTGTGGCTGCTGCCCACGGGGCCAGGCGCACTCACCCTTGCAGATGAAGCACTTGATGTGGAAGTACTTGTTCTGCACCCGCAGCACCTCCCCCTTGCACACATTTCCACACGTGTTGCACAGGATGGCCGTGCCGGGCGGCTTCTCCAGGGGGCTGTGAGCCGCCTGGGGCTGCGACACTGTGGAGAAAGAAGGCATGTTAGAGGCTGCGGTGTCCCGGGGACAGAGAGCCAGCCAGTGAGGGCTCTCAGGCGTGGGCGTCTGACCAAGGAGCCCCAGCTTCCTACTGACCCAGGTCCCCCGGGCTCCAGGGAAGGCGCTTGCCTCTTCTGCCAGGGGACAGGAGATGGTCCTAGGGCTAAGATCACTTGGTCAACTGCAAAGTGGGATTCTCAGCTGTGGCAGCCCTCCACAGTGAGCAGTCTTGTTCCCTATCATTGCATGACCTGCAGTGACAAGGCCACCATGGCCTCCTACAAAGGGAACCCAGGTCCTGCTGCTTCCACTTGGCACGGCCGTGACCCTAGAGACACAGACACAACCCCTCCCCCCACCTTCCTCAGCTCTTCAGCAGCCAAGGACCTCCACGCTGTCTCTGTGAGTACAGCAGCTATGGTCCTCCCAAGGGCTGCCTTCACATCCTCTGGTCCTGGGACATCAATTGGAACAGCACTGCTGGTGCCTAAATTGGCCACAGCGCAGCTGTTTAAGCAGGTGCCACCCATGGACCAGGGCCCCCAGGACTGAGCAGGACCTGAACCCCCATCACATCTCCCCAAAACACCACCGAGGCCAGTGGCCAGGATGCAGGACCCTCACCAGCCCTGTGCTGGGGACAGCCAGGCAAGACCAGCGACAGGCAGGTCACAGAGCTGGAGTCCAGAAGGCCCTGAGCATTGAATCAGGAGGAGGGCCAGGTGGGTGGAGGGGCTACGGCTGCAGCCTGACCCACGGCTGGTGGGTTGCTTTGAGGCGGGACACTGCAGACACAGATTCACACATGCTCACATGACTGCAACGGCATCGAGGGGCTCTGGCCTAGGCTGCCCTCTTCCCACTGTGGAAACCAGAGTCCCGTGCCCCAGCCCGAGGAGCCTGCTCCCACACTCCACCACCCCCAGTGCTGACCTGGGGAGTGTCACCCCAGAGAGGTAGGCACCGTGCCATGGGAAGGCTCAGCTCACCCTGGGAACTCGAGGCCCAGGTCCCCCAGGCCTCCATTTCCAGACCTCAGGAAACAACATGGCACTCTGGGTGGCCGGGGGTCCAGCCAGGGTACCTCCCAGCTGCTGCCCCAGGGAGAATGCGGACATGTCCCTCAGAGTGTGGGCAGAGCATCTCAGAGCCTGGCATGCCCCACTCAGAGCAACGGAGACACATGCACCTGCCCGGGTGGAACGGGAAGGAGCCCGAGAGGCTTGCAGGGGCAGGGGCTACGTGCCAGGGTGGAACAGGCATGGGGGGCTGGGAGCCGAGACGGCTGTGAGCATGACGTCCTGGTGAGTCACCCCGTCCCATCCGAGCCCAAGCAGAGATGACAGGGTGGGGAGGGGGCTGTCAACACTGTCCTGTTCTCCTCCACAGGGACACAAAGAACAATGTGCTGCATCCCTCCCCATCACACAAGCACGTTCTTCATCTGACTGGAGCCTGGCTGTGCCGCAGGATGAGCAAACGGCAGCTCAGACTCTTGGGGGCAGCGCAGGGTAGGGGTCAGGCTACAGGACACGGCCTTGCCCTGTTTCCTACATGTTGTGACCTCCAGGCCCCAAGATCTGTCTGTCCTTCTCTGTGCCACCCATCCCCTCACCTCTGTTCCGCTCACATCATGTGGCAGGGGGGACCCTAGGACCAAGGTGAAACGCCCACCTAGCAACCAGTCAGCAGCTACAGGCCTGGGAGGTGCTGCTGCCCTCTGGTGGCAGGAGGTAGGCACCGCAACCCCAGGGGCTCCTCGGAGCAGGTGCAAGGCCCATGCAGGTGGCCCAGGCCAGCGGAGGAGCAGGAGGTGGGAGCTGGCAAGGGCCTGAGTCCCAGGCACTGGGGCTGGGCGTGGCCTCCCTAAACCACACTCTGGAGCCAAGGCCAGGACCGGACGGGAACTGGAACAAGCTGGTCTTGAAGGTCACAGACAGCCTGGCGGCCAGCGCAGGCAACTGTGCTGAGGACAGCCTCCCAGCTGCCGCCAGGGCACGGGTGCCCCTCGGGCTGGCCACCACCTCCTGTCCCCCACCCGGCTGCTGGGCCTGGATGGGTACTGCCCTTGCCCCTGGGCCCAGCCCGGGCTCTGTGCCCAGCAGGGAGAGCGTGTGGAAACACCCCCGCTTCCTCCTCTTCTCCACGGCTGCCGGGCACTGCTGGATTCTCAGGGGCTTGGCCATCCTGATGCCCCCTCAAGATAGGGGTGGGTGCAGGTGACAAAGTGGAGTCTGAGAGAGGTGTGTGCCCCGGAGCCACGAAGTGGCCCACGAAGGCTGAGCCGAGGCAGGACACCCAGGTGCTTAGCTTCAAATGTCCTTGGTGATTCTGACTAAAGCCAGACAGCATAGCAGAAGCTGCTGTCCCTGGCAGCCTGCCTCAGCCTGGCCGGCGTCCCAGGGGCTGTGTCCCTTGGCACGGTAGGGACCAGACCCTGGGCTGTCCTGTCATGGGGAGCTGGGCACTGGCAGGGGACAGAGGGCTGGGACATCCTGGGAGACTGGGAAAAGCACGCCCCCACTGGAGTCTGCGCTCCTGGGGCGAAGGCTGCTCCCTGAGGTCTCGACAGTGAGATGCTGGCTAGCAGCATCGTGGGAGGGACCGGCTAGATGCTGGCACCTCGGGCCCGCTGCTGAGGTCCGCCCTGACTTGACGGCAGGTCCTCTCCCCACTGCGGCTCTGCACACAGCCCTCGGCCAGGCAAGCCTCACACGGCCCTCTCCTGGGGGCTCCTGCTCTTGCTCCCTGCTTGGTGCCTGCTGCCCTGATTCTGTTTATCACTCCAGTTCCTGGAGCCCCTGGGCCTCTGCACCTGCCACCTCTGCCGTCCCCACTTTTCTCTGGTCAGGCCTCCAGGGCGCCCCCAGGCCAAGAGGCTGGTCCCTCCTCAGATGGCACGCAGCAGGCACCTGTGCCCAGGTGTGAGTCACCCAACAGTCACTGCCAACTGGCTGTAAGTCGTTAGACAGGGAAGGCCCTGCAGGAGGGTCCGGCAGGACTCCGTCTCCCAGCACCTGGTGCAAAGCCTTCCATGGCTGGACCTCCTGTGACAAAAATGACTCTGAGATGTCCTGCGGCTGGTGACGGATATGCAAATATAGCACACCTCGATGCGAATACTATGCAGCGCCCAAAATGCACTCTCAAGGCAAGAGGAGCCACGGGGGTGGGGGGTGGGGGCTGGGAGCAGAGCCAAAGTCAGGGTCTTGTGACTGACAGGGCCTCTGTGGGAAGGGAGAGCGTGGGGACCCAGGCGGTGGTGGCTGGGCTGGGGGAAGGAAGGAAGGATGGGCAGGCGGAGCTCAGGGACAGCCAGGCAGGGCACTGCTGTGCGTGGGCCCGTGACGGTGCACACATAGCCCCGTCCCGTGACGCCGAGCCCACGGCGGTCGTCAGTCCACAGTAAGGCATCAGGCTGACTCCCGGGAGGAGCCCGTGTCCTGCTGCAGTGCACGCCGAGGTTGGCAGAGGGGAGCAGCCGGGTGGGAGTTTGCTGTGCTCCCTGTAAACCACAATCTCTAATAAATAAAAGCCCGTTTTAAAAATTTGAAAAGAAGTCACCACACCCCAGACGTAACCACAGACTGGCAGGTCCGAGCCACTGTAATTTTGTGGCGGCTCTAAGAGTCACTTAACAAGCCTACTGCTGCGATAATGACAAGAGCGTAAACTCGAGGGGTAGGAGCTGACCCCACAGAGGCTGGGACCACTTAAGCCCTGAGATAATGAAGGCCCAACCCAGGCCACTCCGTGGAATAAAAACACCTCAGCACATACCTTCGCCTGCAGGTGGCAGGCGGGAGGACAGAAGTCACACAACCCCGCCCCTCCCGGCCCCCCCCAGAGACCTCAGCGCCCCCCCCCCCAACCGAGAGAGATGCAGTCCCGCAGTCCCGAGGGCCCCTCAGACTCTGCAGCAGCATGCACAGAGGCTGGCGGGAAGGCCCGAGAGTGAAGATGTTCCGGGCGGCCCCTGGCCCGCGGCCCTCCCAAGGGCTTCTCCGCTGCTGTCTCCGGGAGCAGCACTGGCGCGTCATCAACAGTGGGCGTGCCTGTGCTCCTAGAGAACTTTTTGTCCACCAGCCCTCACGTGTAGCCCTGCTCCCAAGTTCCCCGCAGGCCACACCTTGCCAGAACCCTGGTTTCATCAGGTTATGTTCTGGCTGGGTCCTTCCCATCGTGGGTGGCAGTTGGCCACAAGGAAAGACCGGGACAGCGGGACAGCTCTGTGACCCTGGCAGGGCGACCCACTGGCTATGCAGGGACCTCTCAGAGCCTCAGCTGTAAACGAGGGGCTACTCCCAAGACTCGGGGCAGGGAAGGTGAAGGGGTGTAGGGGCCCCGAGTCAGTCTGCAGGATAGGCCATGGGGAAGACCAAAGTTAGCTGCGCTGGAGGGCAAAGATGGTCAGATGGTGGCTTCTGGGGTATCCTCATCACTGGGGCGCAGACCTGCACCTCACCCATGATGCCCCATCTGGAAAGCAAGCCAAGGCCCTCTGGCGCCAGGCCCTCTGGCCCCAGCCCAGGCCTCGAGGTAGCAGAACTCCAAGCCCCACAGTTGGTGTCCATGACGAGGCCAGCTAAGCTGCACCCTGCATCCAGGCAGGGCGCCTGCTCTGCACCTCAGTTGTTCACAACACTGCATCCCCTTCCCGGGGCTGGAGAGCAGACGGAGCAACCCCCACCGCCGCCGCCACCCGCCGAGCACGGGATCGATTTCCTGTGGCCACCCCTGCCACACCCGGGTGTCCCCAGCCCTTGCTGTCACCTGACTGGGAGCTATGGTGATGCGATTTGTGACACTTAAGCCACTGCCGCCTCCTCTGTAGCCCCATCCTGGCCAGAGCAGCTAGGCCTGCTCCCCCCCACCCCACTGTCCCCACCCAGCGAGGTGCTTTAACCTGCCAAAACCCCTGCAGGGAGCTAGAGCTTAGTTTTCTAGGTTGGAATTGCAAGGCTTCCGCCAAGGGCCCGAGAAAGATGCAGGCCTCGCCCGCCATGCACTGAGAGGTGAGGCCCTGCCTGCGCCTCGGCTGCTCTAGGCCCTAGAACACGGGAGCAGCCCGGGCGCCTTCGCCTAGGGTCCACATCCGGCCCCAGGAAGGTCGGTCACCCCAGGGCAGCCGAGGAGGACTCAGGGCTCCCAGTCTGGCACAGGGCTGGTTAGGGGCCTGGCCCTATTGCATTGTGAACCATACATACGCCTGTCCACAAGCAGGGACACAAGTGTGTCGTGCCCGGGCAGGGGACAGGCCAGGCGAGGCATGCAGGGGTGTCTGTGGGCATCTCTACCCTCAGCGCTCCCCCAGGTCAGGTGTGCTGCGGTCTCTGAATTCCCTGACGACGCTGCACCAAGGCTGAGGAGCGCTCCACACATGTCCACGTCCAGGGTCCCTGTCCACCCAGAGCAGATACCCAGCACATCTGTCCCTTGAAGACCTTTTTAACTGTGCCAAGGAGCCCCAGGCCATCACAGAGGGAGGCATGGGTCTGTGGGCAGCCAGCCACATGACGGACCTGCGTCCCTGGGCATGAAGGGCCCTGGGAGGAGGTGAGCCCCATGGCAGCTCCCGGGGTGGACAGGTCCTTCCAGGACAGAAGCAGGCCCATTCCCAGTGCCTTGGCCGATCCACCTCCCAGGCCGCTGGGTCAGATCCGAGAAATTTGGTGGAGGAGCGTGGGGAGACACGAGTTGGCCCCGGCCCTGGCCCTCGTGCTCAGCCAGGGTGAGAGGAAGGCCTCAAAGGCACCCGTACCCCCGTGGCCCCTTGGTTCACCCTTAGGACCCCGCCTCAGCACTCTCCTTCAGGGCCACGTCCTGGTTCCGAGTAGGCCTCAGCCTGCGGGGCTCCCCTGTTGCCTGCTGGGAAATCATGCCAGGCCACACGAGCCTTCCTTCCTAACCTACTTAAGGGCCGATGCTAATTATAGGCCCAAGCCAGGAGGCTGCTCCAAAGCTGATCCTGCTCCCAAAAGATCCCCCTGGCACAGGCGGCTCCACCAGCAGAGTCACTGGGCCAGGGACACCGGGGACGAGATGGGCAACGCCTGCCGCATCCTGAGCCTCTGGTGACAGCCTATGTGATGCACTGAAGTCTCGGTTGGTGACCAAGCTATAGAACCAGGACACGTGACAGTGACGCGTGGCCCTCAGCACACCACTAGGACAAGCTCTACCCTCGCCCATGTGCTGTCTGCTCTGGAGGCCCCAAGAGCGCAGAAGCACCTGAGACCCAGGCAGAAGCACCCTGTGCGGTGCTTGGTCCACCTCCCCCAGACTCCGCCCACCTCCTCAAGGCCACGCCTGCCTCCTTGTGGCCACGCCCACACCCTCCCTGTCCCCGCCCACTTCCTTAAGGCCAGGCCCACCTCTGCCACTACATATGTATTCCTGCCTACAAGCATCCAAGGCCTCAGGAAAAGTTAGAGGGTGTGTAAGTGTGCCTGCACCCCAAGACTGCAAGTAGACTGATTGTTGTGCAGTGCACATCAGGGTCCAGAGTTCCCACTGTGCACAGATGCGCAGCAGTTTTGAAAAGCGCAAGATCACCTGGGAAAGCGAGGAATCACAAGAGCTTTGCTGCTGCAAATGTCCCTGAGCGAATGGGCTACGCAAGACCTGCAGAGCTGAGCACAAGTCAGGGGCCTCCCCATGCAGAACCTCGCCGGGGCAGCTCCCCACTCCAGAGGAAGCAGCACACACACCAGACCTCATGTCCTCCAGATCTGCTTCCCAGGGTGCAAGAAGTCAGGGCTGCTGAGGACCACAACGCGCAGCTCCTGGGGCCCCTGTGCAGGACCCGGCAGCCCTGGGTGGGACTTTGCCTCCTGGGCGGGGATCAGGTCCTGCTCATCCGAATCCCAGGCCCAGCCAAGGGGACAAAGCTCCCAGGTCCTGAGCTTCCTGCAGGGCACTCTCCACCTAAACCACCACCCTGAGGCACCAGAGGGAAGACAGGATCTTCCTAGAAGCCCTGCGTGGCCCAGCTGCCAGCCCTGTGGTCACCAGCCCTGGGAGCACCAAGCCACGTGCACAGGAAGCTCCCAGCTGACTCGTGGCTCGGGCACCTCGAGGAGATTCAGAGGGGCAGCAGGCCGAGCGCCGAGCAGGGCAGGCACACAGGCATGAGGTCAGCTGGAGGCTGCAGCTCGGGAGATAGCCTGCCCGGAGAGCGGACAGCGAGCCCTGCCTTAGAGGCTCTCAGGGGCTCCCCCGCATGAGCCTGTTCATCTCTGGTCCTCCAGGGGACGCTCCTGACCCATGAGGTGGTCTCAAGTGTCTCTGTGTAGCCTTGTGTGCCAGAAGCACCAGTCTCACCTCAATTCGGGGTCACTGGGACTGCTGGCCAGGCAGGGTGGGATGGACCTGGGCAGCCCGAGAGCCCGAGAGAGAAGAAGCGAAGATGGCTCCTCCTGAGCCCATCAGGACAGGACAGGAGCCTGAAGACAGGGCTTCCAGGAGGCCACACACGGGCCACTGACTCAGGTTACACCGTATCCCCTGAAATTGACGTGGGAGGCCCTAACCAACACACCTCAGAATGGGGCTGTATTTAGAGACATTGCTAATGTAAAAGAAGGACATCAGAGCAGATAGTCCTAAAACCGAAGGACTCCACCTTCATCAAAAGGGCCATGGCAGACCCAGGCGTGGTGGCACACTCCTGCAAGCCCAGAACTCGGGAGGCTGAGGCAGAGGATCACTGAAGAGTTCCAGGCCAGCCTGGGCTCCACAGTGAGACCCTGTCTCAAAAACAGAAAAAAAAAAAAAAAGAAGAAGAAGGGGAATGGTATGCATCTGCTGAAACACCACGCTGCACTTCATAAATATGCACAGTTATTATGTGTTAAAACTATAAACGCTTAAAGGGATAGAAGTAAATGCCAAATGCCCCAGCCTGATCACTACAGGGTCACATATGGGGTTAGCACTCTGCACCCCATAAATATGCACAGAAGTAAGAGTGACTAATTTTTAAAGGGAAAATCTGGACACAGAAGGACATACAGAAAAGACACAGCACTTGGGAGGCAGAGGCAGGAGGATCAGTGCCAGTTCAAGACCAGCCTCTGCTACAAAAGTAAGTTCAAGGCCAGCCTGAACTGCATAGTGAGATCCTGCCTCAAAAAGACAAAAAAAAAAAAAAAAAAAGACACAGCAAGATCATATCCACGCGTGGTAAGGGAGGGGACCCAGGGCACAAGGAACCAGCTCTGTGGCACCTGGGTCCAGCCTTCCTCCTCCAGGACCAGGACGGGCTACACTCAAGTATTTAGGCCTCACACACCTTCCCTGAGGGTGGCGGAGGTGGTGCCGGGCCTCACACCTGCCTGCTCCCCATACAGTGTCACACCCAATGCAGGGACCCCAGGGGCGGGCAGAGGCGGAGGTGTGGAGCCGCAGTCCCCTCCATGCAGCAGCAGCCGTGGCCACAGCTCCCAGAGGACCTCAGTGCTGGTTTCCAGCTTTCCAGTCACAAGCAGCTGGCGCCCCACCCCCACCACCCTGTCCATCTGTGTCCCCGCAGGAATGGCGTGTCATCGCCAGGAGGGCACAGCCCTGCAGCACCCAGGCCATCTGATCTCAGGGTGGCAAGCTGGAAGGCCAGAGGTCAGCAAGCATCTGGGCTGAGAACACTCACAAGGGCCAGATGGCCACGGAAGGGCTGCAGCGGGCCCCGCCCAGAGCCTGTCCTGCGTCACACAGCCTTGGTCTCCTCCCGCCCGCCCATGCTGCCTTAGGCTGATGAGAAGCAGGAAGCACCCCTGTGGCTCTAGAACCCCGCGCAGGCCCTCCGGGAGCACCGGCTCAGTCTCCTCTCAGTTCCTCAGCCCGGTTTATGCCCCTGTGCTCCTGCCCTGGTCACCAAGCTGCAGGTAGATGAACCACACAGCTGGGACTGCAGCAGGCTCTGCCAGGGCCCAACAAAGCTCGCAGCCCCTGCTGAGATGGTACAACCTAGGGAGCCGCCCCTGCTGCCAGCCACTGCCCGGGCCCTGCCCTACACATGCCAGCCGTAGCTGGGCACCAGCCTCTCTGCTGTGCCCCATCATTGAGAACAAATGGCCCAGGAGATCCTGTGGTGTGGAGCCCAGCATGATGCCCAGGAAGGGTCTGGAGATGCCCTCAGCTCCCTTTCCTGTCCCATGTCCCAAGAGGATTCCATCTGCCTGGTCAGCTAGGGCCACTAAATGCCATGGACAAATGGGGGCTTCCGGGGCAGACACTGAAGTCTAGGAGGGGGTGAGCTCACAGCCCACTCAGAGGACACCTGATAGTGTGCCTGGCCGGCAGCACAGTGTCACCACACGAGGCAGCACATGCCCTTGACCATGGGCCCAGCACCCACAGCCTCAGCCACATCTGGGGCTCAGTGGGCCCTTTGTCCCACAAAACCTTCCCTTGAAGGTGGGACACAAGCTGTCCTCAGCTGGCACCTGGGGAGGGTTTGCCCAGGAGGGACAGGCACTTTAAGGCAAGGCCAAAGTGCCTAGAGGCTGGGACAGTGCACTGCACCAGCGTGAGGCAGGAAGATGTGGCTGCTGCCAGGCTGCAGTGGCCCTGTGGATCAGTGGTTCTGTGAGCACCAGAACAGAACCGTCTGGTTTGAGTGCCTATGTCGAAGCCAGCTTTCAGCTGGGTAAACTGGGCACATGGGCTCCACCCTCTCCTAAAGGCACCCGCACACTGCCCCAGGGCCCGAGGCTCAGGGAGGCCAGCCCCGTGCCTGGGGAGTCACACAGCCTGTGGCTGGCAGGGTGGGGCCAGGCCAGGCCTCAGGCCCTTCACTTCCTGGCTTTTCTCGTGTCCTCTGGAGCCCCTGGCCCTGGCAGACTGGCACTGAGAAGGCACTTCCTGTGTGTCTAATTAAAGCTGGGCATCAAGCGACAGCCAGCAGCTCGAGAGGACGGAGGGCTGGGCTTTGTGCATCAGGTTGACACGTAGTCCCAGTCATGCAGCAGGCCTGTGTGCTGGGCCTTTGCACTGACTCCATCCGCAGGCCTTTGAAAGTGTATATTTTGAGACGGGGTCTTGTTAAGTTGTCCTGGCTGGACTTGAACTTGTGACTCTCCTGCCTCCGCCTCCAGATGTGCCCCACGCCACCTGCTGGCATCGAGGTTTGCTTCGCTTTTCCCTGACTTGGTTAATGATGTATGAACACTCTCTTCCAGTCTGAGAGTTGCTTTTCGCTTTGCGATGTCTTTCTCAGCACAAGCGTTCTGAGTTTTGGAAGAATGCAGCGTCCTTCTGGGGTTCGTCTTCTTGGCATCGCTTCTGAGAAGCTGGCCTTGTCGGAGATAATGACTATTTGCACTTCCCCTAGGGGTGCAAGCTTTAGCTCTTCTATAATTTCACATAAATAACTTGCCATCGATAGACCACATCCCCCACGCCGGCCTCCTGCAGGCCAGATGTGCCGCTACCTCGGCCTCCGCGCTGGGGACCACGGCGCTCTCCCCCAGCTCCGTGCAGCCACCGTGACTCCAGCGCAGTCTGTGCTGTGGCTGCTCACCTTCACCTCTGTGCTGTCAGTGGCTGGGGAGGAGAGGCCACAGGGAAGGGCAGGTGCCAGGTACCAGCAGGACGGGAGACCTGCCAGCCTCGGCAAGGAAACGCCACGGAGGACACGGACACTGTCGCCTGTTCTCAGCTCCGGGAATCCACCGGGCTGGGCTGGGCTGGGCTGGGCTGGGTTGCTTCCAATCCCAAGCCACCTCATCCTCCGTGGCCAGAGGCGTGCATGGTCAGCCTGAGCCTGGCCAGCATGGAAGACACAGCTCTGCCCTCTGGGGACATGGGTGGCACGCAGCTCTCCCCTGGCAGGAGGAGCCGCCATCAGCCCCTCCGTAGGCGGGATCCTCAAGCCTCTGCAAGGTCAGGCTAGGGGACCTGCACGGCGCCAGCCCAGGGCTGTCCTCAGTAACTGCCCAGGGGCCACAGAGCGTGGGTGCTGATGGTCCTGGCTCCTAGGTGGGCCCCCGCAGGCTGGAATGAGGATGCCAGCCTGGGCACTGGGCGTGTACCCATGCAGAGGGTGGGTCAGGAAGCCCGGGGAGGCAGGACTGGCACAGCCTGTGGCTGCTGAGTTTTGCCCTGTGGTCCTGATCCATCGCCTTCTGCTGCTGGGGTCCAGGCCCCCTCCCCCTCCTCTTCTTCTATGCCCCTCTTAACTGTGCCCCCAGGCCCTTCTGTCACCCTCAGCCAGCAGCCACCTCATCATCATGTAGGACGTGAGCCCATCAACTTGCTTGTCATTTGTATCTGCATACCTGGATATACCCTGTCCTGTCAGCCCTGGAGGGTCCTGGCCCACCCATGTTGGTGGCCTGGACAGTGCCCGCTGGGGCCATCCTATGCACTCTACACATCCAGCAGTGTCCCGACCTTTCCCCACCAGATGCCAGCGGTCCCCTCCCCATCACCAACACCTCCAACCCATCGCCGGTTGTGGCAAGAATCGAGGAGAGAGGGGAAGGACAGACAGGCTGGGGCCCAGCGATCCTGGCCCTGACGCAGTCGTGGCTCTGACGACACCCACCCTCATAGGACACAGGCCAGACCTTCCTTTCCACGGGCCTCAGCTATCTGCTGTACACGGGGTTCCCTGCTCACCTACAACATGTCTGTAGGAGGTCCCCAAGCCTGCATACAGGACTCCCCTAAGTGCTGCCCTCCCTAGATCTCGAGGGAGCCAGCCCCTCGAGGCCCATCCATGGGGCTCAAGGCCGACTTCGACCACAAGCCTTGAGTGTTACCTGTCCCTCCTCCGGGCATCCCCATGGTGTGGCTCTTCTCAAAGGCTCTGTGCTCTCTCCAAGGCCAGGCCCCAGCACCAGGGAGCCTCGGTGGCAGCTGCGTGGGCAGAGAGCTCCTCGGTGGGCACACCTCCTGGTGACATACCAGAGGTCACGTGGCAGCTGCCACCCCCATGTCTGAGACAGGCAGGGCCAGGCCCTTCCCGGAACACCAAAATAGCCTCCCCCATGCTGCCACCCCAAACATGCACCTGTTTCCTGGTGTCCAGGAAGGGGACACTGAATAGGCCCAGAGGACAGGCACTGACCCCACGTGCCGGGGCAGCTGGAGCGAGCTCACAGCACCCAGTGGCCCTGTGTGCCGACAGTTACACTGGATACCGTGTGCCGGGACAGTCCTAAGAGTGCTTGTCCCTTCTCTCCGTTGTGGGGCCCATGGGTAAGGCTGAGGCATGGGCCTCCCTGCCTCCATCTTCAAGGGGCTGCCTTCTATGTGTCAGTGGGCTTAGGGGTTACCCTGATCCCCACAACCTCATGGGTACCCCATCTTAATTGCAAATGTAGAGCCCCATAGAAAGAAAGGCACATGCTAAGGCTCCCAGTGGACATGGATGCGGGGGACCCACTTAACCGACAACATCAAGGTGCCAGAGGGGAAACTGGGGCCCAGGAAGCTCCGACAAGCTACAGGGAGCTCCTAGACAGGCAGGACTGGGGCCCTGCCCACACCAGCTGGCCGAGGCCCTAATCACACATCTCCATTGCTGGAACGCCACCCCCAGCACTCACAGATGAAGGACAAGAGGTGTGATGTGGCTGACGGTGTCCGTGGTCAGCTGGCTGCACGGCAAGAAAGCCATGGGGGAGAGTGGGGATGTGCGGGGTATGTGGGAGCAGGGAACTGGCACCAGGAGGAAGGGCAGGGCCTGGGCACAGGCCCCGCAGCCTCACGCCCGCAACCCCAAACGCTGCACTTCACTGATCCGCGAGGTGTCTCTCAACGCAGCTGGGTTGCAGGACTGACAGTCGCAGGCCCCGAGGGACTCCCTCTTCTCCCTCCTTCTGCTTCTAGCCTGAGGGCTGTCGAGGCCCGTGTGCTCTCGGCCGCTCGCTTGAGTGCAAGTGCGAAGCTGGCCTCGGCACGGGGTGAAAGGCTTCGGGGCTGCACCCCAAGAACAAGCCGCCTTTCTCACCCAACAAAATGATCTCATCTAACAGCTCTGGGGAAAGGACTGGGGAGCTGGCAGCCAGGTGGACGCTGGGTCTGCACCCCTGCTCTGACTTAATCCTGCCGCGGAAGCCCCACCTCCGCCCACTGAAGGGTGCTGAGGAGCAGCCCCTGCAGCGGGAACCCCAAAGTGTGCCATATCCCTCTTCAGAATCCACAGATGTGCTCAAGGCAAAGAACTGGTCTCTATGCCAGTCACCTCTGTTGCTGGGACACACATCTGAGATACATGACCTAAGAGACAAAAAGCCTCACTGGGCTCGGGGTTTCCAGGCTTCAGTTCATGGAGAGCCAGCGCCAAGGCAGAAGAGCGCAGTGGAGCAGAGCTGCTGCCTTCGTGGTGGCCAGGACGTAGACAGACCGGAAAAGAGACCGCAAGGGAGGGGTAGGGACCAGAGGCAGACCCAGGACACACAGGCCTGACCCCAGCCATGCCCAGGGTGGGCTCGCCTACCCCCACTGCTGCTTTCAACCAGTCAAGTTGATGACCAAGATGAACATCACAGGCATCCCTGCCTGTCCCCTGGACACCCAAACATACCTGCAAGCAAGCTTCACCTCCAAGGAAAGTCAAGAACAAGGTCACAATCCTCCTCACGTGACAAAACCACTCCACATGAAGTGGACACACGGCCAGCCCCCTGCCAAAGTCTCACGGTTCCAGCACTGCTCAAAGGTCCGAGTCCAGAGTCTCCTCTGAGACTCAAGACAAACTCTGAGGGCCCCTGGGAAACTCATCGAGCAAGCTAGACATTCCCTAAACACAGCAGCATGGTGTCCACAGCTCCTTCGGCTCTCTTGGTGCCACAAGGGAATGCCTCCCGGCAACATCTGCCTGTCACTGCTGTGTTCCCCGCCTTTAGAGCACCAGGCGGCCACCCCTCCTGCTGTCTCCTCCTGCTCCTGGGAGCATCAGTGCCCCAGGACCCCTGGGTGCAAGGTGTGCCGGCCCAGGAGCCTGGAGCACCGGCCAGTGTCCAGGAGCCAGGCTGCTTTCCTGTCTGCATGGCCTGCCTGGTTACCCGTGGACTTGGCAACACTCCCGCCCCTCCAGGCTCTGCACTGATAGGTAAGGCGTGGCCCACTACTGACCATGGACTTTCCAAAGGTAGCTCCCAAGGGAGGCCCTCAGCAGCCCAGCCAAGCTGACGCCCTGTTTCCCGGGCCACGGCTAGTGGGCATCTTTGGATCACAAGGCCACGACTAGCAGCAGAGTAGCCAGGGTGATGCTGGACACCTGAGGCTGTGCAGAACCTCCCTGAGCTGAGGGATGGCCCATGTCAGGAAGATTGCTTTGCATTTCAGAGCTCTGTCTGTGGGCCCGTCTTTGAGGGCCAGGAGAGAAGGCAGCCTCAGGGCCCAGGTCCCACCCTGGCACCCCTGTGCCAGGAGTGGGCCACCCATGCCAGCTGGCCATAAGCCTCCACTTGGACTTATGAGCATGCCGTCAACTGCACCTACCTGCAGTCGGAGACAGCAGTGCCATGAACAGCCCCAGGGGACAGAGAGGTGAGGAGGGCCCCAGCTGGCCTGATGGGAGGCACCCAGGATGCGCAGCATGACGAGGGCACCAGGCCAGTGCGGAGAAGACAGAGGCTGGCAGCCTGGTCCCTGTGAGCTGGGAGGCATCCCGCCAGGGATGTCCTTGACACCCCACAGGGACCTAGAGAAGGACCCACCCCAGGGGTGGGTAATTGCTGCCCACCTTCTCCTCCCCAAAGGATCTGCCCCCAAAATCACCTGCCTGCCTCCCTCTCTCAGTCATGTGATTGGGCAGGGCTGGCCCCCTCCAGCTCCGGAGCGGAGCCCTGACTGGCTCAAGCCGACTGAAGTCTGCGTATTCCATCCTGGGACACCGGCTGCTTGAGGGGCAGGCGAGGACATGTGCTTTGCCAGATCTCTCAGCTTGGGGCGGTAGCACCCTAGCCTGGGCCTTCTCTGTGGGTCATCTACAACCTCCCTCTGCCTCTCTCTCTCTCTCCCCCTCTCTTTCTCTCTCTCTGTATCTGTCTCTCTCTGTCTCTGTCTCTCTCTCTCTGTCTCTGTCTCTGTCTCTCTCTCTCTCTGAAATAAACTCGGTGGCATTCAAAACTCATTCCAATAAGCCAGGATAATCTCCCATCTCACCATCCTTAACATAATTCCATCTGCAAGGTCCCCTTTTCCAATCAAGATGACATTGCCAGGTTGGGAGCATCAGGGAATGACATGCCGGGGACACTTTATAACTTGCGTCCACAGTTGAACTGCTGTGACGTGTGACGATGGAGCACTTTTTCTGCAGCACGGGACTCGCCTCCACCGCTGCTGTGTGCTCTGCGGCTTCGTATTCAGTTCAAGTTCTTACGTAATCGAGTGCTGCAGTGACCCAGTAAACTGATTTTTGCGCCCGCTAGCAGGTTGCCGCCGGCAGTGCAGACAGTTCCTTCCTGACCCACACAGCTGTCCCTGCCAGCATGGGGACAGCTCGGAACTTAGGAGGCTCAAGCAGCCAAAGACAGGGTCTTTATGCACGGGGCCAGACAGGGCCCCCACCCACCCCAGTCCACCCAACTCTCCAACCTGCTCTCAGAAATAGCCCCTATGCCCCCTCCACAGTCACCAGGAGCACAGTGGTGGTCACCCCAGGACTCACAGCACCCAGATGTTTCCCTGGGGTGAGGACACCTAGCAGAGGAGGCCAGCCCCAGGCACTGCGGTCTGGCAGGCCTCGCAGCACAGGAGCAGGCTCTGAGAGGAAAGGAGAGCTGGCCACGGTCCCAGGCGGCTGCGAATACTCCACTTACTCGCTGGATCTCCCTCAGGTGAGGCCTGTCCCTCCATCTGCCGGGCACCTTCAATCCGTATTTTAATACAGTTCTCACGTCCTTACAGCCCAGCACCATGACCTCGGCCATTGCTACCACTGTCGCCAGCAAGGTGGCATTAGAAGGTAGGGATCTGTTATCCAGAAGCACTTTCAGCTTCTAGCGTCTGAAAGCATTCCGTTTTCCAGAAGTGTTTCTATGCTGAACAGAACCGGCTGTCCGGGACACCACGCTACACCTGAAGTCCCCGTGCGTTGCTTCATTTCCACCTTCAGCTCCACCCAGAGGGGACTGAACACCATGTTTGTAAACAGCTCTGAGCACGGAACCAAGTTTCACGGAGTGGAAGTCTGGATGTGGCCTCGGGTAGCATTTTGCATTTTTAGATTAATGGTGTCCAAGCTCAACTTGGATTCTGAAATCCTCGTATCTGAGCCCGGCTTAGAAGCCAAGAAGCAAGTAAAACCCATGGCTTACAAAAGCGATGGCAGATGGTGGAGATTTGCAGCCTGACTTTGAAGTAAAGATGGCTTTCCCAGGGCCTAGAGCTGTCCAGCTAGAGGGCTTGAGGCAGGGTCCACCACAGGGAAGGGCCCAGCAGCCAGCCCTTGCCTGTTGAGCTCCTGGGCCTCAGCGGCAGCTGCCCACTGGAGACTCCCCTGGTGCCCTGGGCCCCTCTCAGCCACCTCACAGAGTGCTGTCACAGGAGCCCGCCTGCCCACCCCCAACGATGCCCAACAAGGGCCGCTTAGGTGGCCCTGGGCTTGCCCCAAGACCTGTTTCCCAGCAGCCGTGTGAGGCCAGCGCAGCACCTTCTCCTTCTGGAGCCTCGATTTCCTTGCGTGTGTGGTGGGGAGGCCTGAGGCCGGTGCTGTGGGGAGCCCGAGTGCCATGACCTGGGTGAGGACAATGCTGGCACTTTCCGGGCACCTGCGGGCACCTGGGGATGGCAGCCTTCTCTCTCAAATCCCAACCGGGGCTGCTGTCATGAAGTCCCAGGCTACAGGCTTCAACAACAGATGTTTGGCTCTCACAGATCTGTGGGCCGGGCATCCCCAGTGAAGAGATGACAGCACCACGTCTGTCTGGGGTGGGGTGAGCTGCTGCCTGGCCTTGGAGAGCGCATCTCCACTGCCGCCCTGACAGGTGTGGGAGCTGCCACAGGGCTGTGCAGAGCACACCTGGGGTGCCCGGGTGGCGGCGGGTCCGTACCAAATCCTTTGCTCCTTCCTCTCTGCCACCATCCCCCTGGGACCATTTCCTGCCACCATGAACTGCGCAGCTCCTCAGCAGGTCCTTCCACCACCATGCTCCTGCCTCGAGCCAGCGGGCCACAGACTGGACCCCACAGAACCATGAGCCCAGGTGCAACTGGTACCAGGTAGGGAGAGCCTGGCACTACAGCTCTTCCCAGCTGCGGTCACTGCAGCTCCCTGGCTCAGGCCTGCTGGCTCCAGCTGCCGCCTCTGTCTTCACGGGGTCCTGACTGGTGACCCTTCATGTCCTCACCCATCTTCTGCTAAGGACACAGGTCCGACCGTATCAAGGGATCTGCTGCCCCAGTAGGACCTTCCACGGCCTCCCATCAATCCCTGTCCTCCCCAGACGGATCTCCAGATTCCCCATCCAGAAGGTCATCCTTGGGTGCTTGTGAGGCCCCCAGATGAAGGCGAAGCTCCTCCTTCCAGGTGCTGAGACTCTCATGCAAGGCGGGCCCCACCCTCGGCCCCTGTCTCCCGGGTTCTCAGCACTCGGGAGCTGTCCGCCCTCGCCAGTGCTCACACACGCGTGGCCCATGCCATGGCTGCTCCACACGGCACCCACGAGACAGTGTGCAGCACAGACAGCCCTCAGGACAGCCACTCCCAGGGGCCTCGGGGACCCACGGGCACTGGCCTCCTGTCACACCGGAGTGGGACAGCCGGCTGCTCGGGCAATGTCCCCATCTACATACTGGAGTACTGAGAGCAGGAGCAGGGTCTTGTCCTGCATGGAACAGGTAGCTGGCAGGGAAGACAGGTGACAAACGGCCAATACAGTCCTGGCCCACCTGGGTGGTGGTCTACATGCAAGGAGGAAGTGGAGGGCGACCTGCCCAGCCACCTGCATGCCCTGGATGCAGGCAGCCCAAGGGTCTTTCTGGGAGACGACGTTTCCACCAAGGTTTGGAGGACGCAGAGGAACTAGAGGGGGCAGGGCAAGCCAGCAAGGGGTTTGCCAGAGAGGAGAATCTGAGGCCAGGAAGGTGCAGAGGTGAGGGGGCTGGCAGAGGCCCCAACAGGCCCAGGTGCCTAGAAAGTGCCTGCAGCGTCCATGCATGGGGTCTCAGGAGGAGTCAGGGGAGCACGAGATCAACAGCACCACGATCGGAAGCAGAAAGCCTGCCTGTCCCACTGTCCCCAAGTCCAGCCAGGCCGTGACCCCCGGCGAAAGCCAACAGTGCTTCAGCCCCTGCCTGCAGGCAGGCAGCCCGCAGCCCTGCATCTCCTGAATCGCTAAATGCTAAACAGGCAGCCAGACAGCAAACGAGCAAAGAGGGGCAGGAAACCCAGGGCCACACAGGCGGGCAGAAAGGCACAAGGAGGTGCTCGGGTTCCCATGGGCCCCCTTCCCGTGGGCCTGGCCAATAGCAGGAAGCTGACGCCACCCTACCCAGGCTGGCTGGGCGGGCAGGGACCAGGCCTTGCACTCTGGCTGGAGGTGTACAAGGAGGCAGAGGACGTTTCTGCTTACAGCTCCTGCACTGGGCAGGGCCCGTGCATGAAGGGGACCACGCGGGAACCAGCGACAGGTGCCTCCCAGTGGGGACAGCAGTCCAACACAGCACCAGCCTGGCCCAGGCAGGAAGATGCCATGCACTAACAGACATGCCCCGAGCCACCAGCTCTGCTCCAAATCCTTCCCTAGGAAAGACTGACCAGCACAGGTCCACGGGCCAAGGTGCCGCTGGCAACAAGCATCCCTTTAAAGGTCCCGGCAAACAAGCAGCAATAGATCTGGTTCCTGGACTCCCAGCTGCATTGACAGTAGAACCAGCCAGCTCCCCTGGGGCCTCAGCTTCCCCATCTGTAGATGCAGCTGGCACATACATGGTTGCCTGATGCCTGCCCCCCTATCCCATCAGCAGCCTCCTCTGGCACCTGTGGCAGGCATGGCTAATCAATCGCCCAGTCATGCACCCGTGAACCCCTGCTGCCATCCTGGGAGCCTCTGTTAGCCAGCAGTGCGAAAGCAGAGAGCTAAAGTGTCTGCAGAGAGGACAACGGACACAGCCATTGAAAGTGACCTCAGAAAGGTGAGGCATGGGCAGCACAGGTGGACAGGCCCCACCCAAGCCCAGCACAGCCAGAGGCTGCATCTCAGGCAGATGACCCCAGCCTGCTAGCCTCAGTTTAACCCCATCTGCACTTGGGGCTGGGGAGTGGTCAGCGTACACCTGACACGCCTGTCTCCACGGTCACAGTGAAGATGACCCCTCAGTCCCTCGACATGTGCACTCTCAAGTGGGGCGTGGCCGTCCACGCAAGGGTGCCCCAGACCCAGCCTTGGGGGAGGATGTCCCCGCACAGAGACAAACCCTTGGACACGCCACACAGAGCGCTGAGAGGCCCCACCCTCGAGACCCCTTCCACGTGTGCGTGGTACACAGAGCCCCCCCCAAACACCCACAGAATCATAGAGGAACCCGCCATCCCCCAAATATCACAATAAAACAGAAAACAATCACAGCAAACCCAAACAAAGCCCATCCCCCACCCAGCAGAGGACCCACTCAGGGGACCCCTCGCCTAGCAGCACCCCTGTGTCACAGTGGAAGGGTTAGGCGGCAGCGGCACGGGCAGTGAGGCCTGAGGAGGGGCTGGGCTGGGCCAGTGGCCTCCTCTTGCGCCAGAGCCCCAGGTCCTGATCTTTCAGAGGCAAATGCAGGCCCCATCTTTGACACCCCCCCACACACACACTGTGGTCCCTGTGACCCCTGACAACATCAGCCGTGCAGGCACAGGTGCTGCTCCTTTAATGACCGACCTGCATGGTGGCTGTCTGGAGCATGCGCCCACGTGGGCTGCTCACCCGGGCCTGGGCCCGGGGCAGCCTGGGGGCTGTGGTGGCCTCTCCTGAGCGCAGTGCTACGGACGGTGCTGCAGGCGCTGCACAGTACAGATGGGGGCTTCTCGGGGCTCTGCTGTGCACCCCAGCTCTGTACAGAAGGGGCGCACATCCACGCCCGGCCACCGAGCTGGACTTTCCGTGGTCCGCCTCTTAGCTCTAAATCCTGCATTGCCCATGCTCTACACAGCGCTGCATTTAGGGGTCAGTTAAGGACCTCGTTCACGACCGGAATTCCTCATTAGACAAACGAGGTCTGTGAAATCTACTGGGAAGTTGCAGGTGGGCCGAGCCCTGGGGCCCCGGGGCCCTTCCCAGTGGGCGCCTGGGAGTGGAGCAGTGACGTGCTTCCTCCAGCCACATCTGGGGCCACATCTCGGAGTGACAGGTCTGGGACAACAACCCGGGGCAGAGCAGGCTGGCGGCCGGCGCAGAGCCCTTGCTCAGCGCCATCCTCACAGTCACTCACGAAGCTTCCACTGCCCACGTGGCTCAGCCCAACCACAGGCTCTGAACAGGGCCACCTGTCTCCACCCTCTACTCTCTCTGCCCCCTCCGCCCAGTCCATGTGCTGCACCTTCCTGCAAGACAGGTCCAGTGGAGGACAGACAGGGCCGGGGCTGGGGACACGCAGCCCTCTCTGGTACTTTGCCCTTTTCTGGCGAAACGACTGTGGCCTGCGGGCCCACGAGCCGAGGCCCAGACATGACCTGCAGTTAATGACAGGCCCTCTTTGGTCTTAGTAAACCGCAGCCTCCAGGCCTCACGCAGAGTCCCTGTGGCTTGTTTCCTGTTCACCAGAGCTCCTGGGTGCCAGGGAAACAGCCTTTGCCTGACACACGAGCGCAGTGTGGGCAAACTCACCGAGGTGTGAACAGGCCACCCTGATCAACAGGGAGGGAGCGGGCACACCGGCACATTGTAACCACAGAACTCCCTGGGAGGCTGAGGCAGGAGAATCGAGCGCCGTGAGTTTGATGCCAACCTGGGGTTCCATAGTGAGTTCAAGGCCAGTGGGTCTACATAGCAAGATGCTGTCTCAGGAACCCAAAGACAACTCTAGACTAGGCAGGCAAGGTTATGGCTTCGAGAGCACTGGAAAGGGGGGTCACAGTGGGTCCCTCTGGGCCCTGCCGCCCCCAGGGGCCTGACCTCAGGCAAAGCCAGAGGCTGCAGGAGGGCACCAGCTCACCCCCCAGCTTCAGCCAACCTGGAAATCCCTTTTGCCTGCATGCCTGGGGCAGAATTCTGCGAGGGCAGTGTGCTGCCCAGGTGAGGCGGGCTCAGGGCGCCAGGCAGGGGGCAATACCATCCCCGCTGTGTGGCCCCCGGGGATAGGAAGGGACCCAGAGAGGGCAGTGCGTGGGGGGAACAGGCCCTGTGTCTCCACATCCCAGTGGGTGTGGCGGCTGGTGACACCTCCCCCCAGCTGCCCCGCCCACCGAGCCCAGGGAGCTGTGACCCCCGAGTCAGGCGGCACCGGGAAGTGGAGGAGCTATTCCGGGCATAGCCACGCCTCCTTGCAGAACTGGGGCAGTGAGGCCTGCAGCATCGGGGCCCCCGTGCCAGGGTGAACCTCTGCCTGTGTCTCCGGCTCTCTCAAGCTGTGTGGCCCTGCATGCCCACCACCATGCCCACCTCACCCAACCAGGACTAAACAGAGCTTCCAACACCCGTGCGACCACTGGTAGCATTGCCATGACGACCTTCAGGCACAGAGGGGACACTTGGTCACACCCTGCCTTGTGATGGCCCTCACCACCCCACCTGAAGAGTCACGGCACCTAGAGACGCCCAGAGCTGGCGTGGGGTGCTCACCCGTGGTGCCGGCACTGTGGGAGGCAGAGGCAGGAAGACTGCAGGCTGGAACCCAGTCTGGGCAACAGTGAGACCCTTTCTCAAAATAATAAAATATAAGGAGCTGGATGTAGCTCAGGGTCGAGGCTCCAGGCTCAGAACTGGAAGAAAGGGAGGCGGGGAGAGAGGGAGGCAGCAGGCTCGGGACGCCCGCAGCTCCTGCTGGAGCCTCTGTCCAGTGCACCCAGGAAGGGGCCTCCCTCGCCTCTTGCTGAACTCCTGGGAAGGGCTGTCTCAGTGTCTCTGCCCCAGCTCCACCATGCCACGCATGGGAGGACCTAGGGACACTGGGCCCTTGGGGCTCCATCAGCACGGTCACTTCCCTGTCCCTCCTCCATGGCCTGGCGGGAGGTCGGATTTCCACACCAATCACAACCACAGAGAAGGATGAAGGCTATGCCAGAAGAGACCTCACTGTCACCCTGCCCTAGGACGAGCTCCTCCCTGGTCTAAGGCAGGGCTGAGAGCAGGTTGTCAGATGCCCTTCGTCCACTCTTTTCTGTTTGATGCCCATGTAGTTTGGATGCCACCTCCTCCAGGAAGTCTGCCAGGATTTCTCCCTTGGACCAGGCTCAGCAGCTGTTCTCTGTCCCCATGGCCTCCCTGAGAAGTGCTGTGTTCCCTGCCCACCTCATGGCAAGAGCTGCTGCTGGTTAGAGGACCTCCTGTCCATGACACTGGTTGGGGTCAAGCTGACCCTGGAGGCCGGGTCTGGGTGAGGTATCTTTATTGCTGTTGGTCGCCCCAGGGAAAGGCAGGTCCTCACAGCAGAAGAGGCACAGGGATGGGGCCCAGGTCCCCATCCGAGGGGAGGAGCTCAACTCTGCAGGCCATCCCGTGGGGCTCCCACACCAGCCCCAAGGACAAGCCGCCTGCCGAGACCCACAGGCCAAGCTGAGGCGGGGTCACTGCTCAGAGCAGAACATCCATGGGGAGCACCCCGGGCCACTGTGGGAACGCTGACAGTCCCAGATTTCTAGGACGGCCTTTCCAAGGTGCGACCCGGGGCCAAGGGGCACACTTTAAGTTAAAAAAAAAAAAAGAGAGAGATTTTTTCCTTTTCCTTTTCTCTTCTTTCTCTCTTTTCTGAGACAAGGTCTTGCTTTGTAGCTCGGCAGGCTGCTCTTCAATTTACTGCGGAGCCCAGGCTAGCTTTGCACTGTGGCAATTCCCCTGCCCGTGCTTCCTGAGTCCCGGGATTACCGTTTATGCAACACAGCACCTGGCGAGGGGCGGCTTCTGCTGTTTTACAGCCCCTCCAGGCCCACCTGGCCGTCTCTGGTCGTGGTGGAATCCCAGTACACTCATGCCAGAGCCCCAGCGTGTGGAGGAGAAGCGCCATCCTCCTCCCAGCAGCCAGGAAACTTGGGGTGGGCTTCTCTACCACCTCTGCTTGGCACCCCCGACGAGAAGCTCACAGAAATGGCCAGAGAGCACAAAAGCCCTCCCTGGGTGAAGGAGCTCGGGAGTCACGGTGCCAGCGGCTGCAGGGCCTGAGCCTCCAAGCGTCTCTGTGGCCTCGCAGACTTGGGCACACTGGGGACAGTGAGGCCTAGCACGGTCTGTGTGGAGCCAGAGGCGGAGCCCACATGGGCGCCAGGGCCTGAGAAAGACCGCAGGGTCAGGTATGACTCAGGGCTGGATCGATCGTGCCGGAGCCCCACACTCAGCAGCCAGGTTCCTGAGGCCACATGTACCCCCCAGGGAGTATTTAGCTTCCGTGCAGCCCGGCCCACTGCGAGCCCTCGGCCGTGGACAGGTGATCTCACAGCCGCCACTAAGTCTTCCAGAGAAAAAACGCCTTCTGACAACCGTAGCCAAAGTGTCACCAGAGGTCTCACACACACAGTTTTGGTCTCTGTGCTTGGAACATGGCAACGTCACCGGCAGCCCTAGCGACAGTGAACATCTAGTCAGAAAGCGGAGGCCCGGCCAGGAGCCAGGGAGTCCGGCAGCTGTTCTCTGAGGGAGTGTCCTCGGGCCCAGCACACAGCCAAGCCCTGTCACTCACACAGCCTTGCAAAGAGTAGGCACTAGACAGACAACGGCCACAGCCGTGGCGCCTGCCTGGACTGCCAGCGCCTCAAGGGGCCGAGGCAGGAGGCTCCAGGTTCGGGGAGCGCGGGGCCGCTGCAGCAGGGTTCTGAGCGTTGGCCCCAGGCCTGCAAAAGAAAGCGAAGAGCAAAGCGCACGCACGGAACAGCAAAGCACGGGAGCAAAGCGGAAGCTGCCCCCCGGGCTGGACGACTTGGAGACCTTCCCTCAGCGCTTGTGCTGAATCTTTTAGGGTCAGCTCTGTCTCGTCTACCCGCTTAGACTGTGGCCAGGAATTCATGATGATCCCAGGACTCCATCAGAGGCTCAGCAGGGTCCAAGTCATTTTTAGGAGACTAAAACATCCTGTCCCTTGGTCCCTGCTATATTGTGGAGCTGAATGGTCCCCAGTACCCCTATATTGAAGCTCAGTCCCCTATGGTGGCTCCCTTGGGAAATGGGCTAGTGGGAGGTTCTTAGGTTTAGGGGGCATAAAGAGACCCCAGCCCCTCCCCCTACTGCTTCCCCTCCACAGCCACGGCCTGCCCAGCCTGCCCTGAGACGTCTGCACCCACAGCCAGCCTGGTGCAAGTCTCGGCGTAGGCCGCAGCTGCATGACACAGAAAAGCAGCCCTGAGAGGAGGGGCTGTAGACGGTGGCTAGGAGGTCAAGCTGAGAAGCCTGTGGCGCTGCCTCGGGGTGGAGTCTGGGAGCATGTGGAGGAGCAGGACGGAGGAGGCTGGGGGCTGCACCTCAAGGGACCGGGCACAGCATTCGCGGTGGGGGGGGGGGGTGCTCTGCAGAGCTGAAGGCTAAGGGAGCCGTGGGTCGTGGAGCAGGTGGCAGTGGGGCTCTGCGGGCAGTGGAGGAGCGCTTGCCCTGGTTACAGCTCACCGAACAGCGAGGCTGTGCTCCGCCCCAGCCCGACGGTCTCCAGAGGCTGAGCTTACAGGCCAAGGGCCGCAACCGGCAGGGAGATTTCCAGGCAGCACAGGGGTCAGGCTGGGGCGGGAATGCTGCTCTCAGCCCAGTGCAAGTGAATCTTGGTTAGGAGCAAAGAGGTGCAGGGCAGAAAGACCTGGCGAACGTGTGGCATGGTTAGGGGCGGCGCGCGTGACGCGGGCCTGGACAGCACAGCCGTGGCTCCGAGGGGCAGGGACCGCGAGGCTCAGAGACGGAGACGCAGGTTTGTTTCCAAGACTTCAGGGCAGAAGTCTTTAGAAAAGAGCCCCACGTATGTGCCCCAAACCACCCACGGCTTTGCCTTCCCAGGTTGGCGACCGAGGCACTCAGGGGGCCGTTGAGGACGTGGTCCAGGGGCCCAGGCACCAAGAAGTCAGGGAGTGTGGGCAGGGCTGGAGTCCTGCAAAGAGTCGGAAGGGCAGCGGACAGGGCAGTGTGAGTGCAGCCCGGGCTTCCAGAGGCCCCGCACCCGTTGAGACCCCAAGCCAGCAGAAACGTCCTCTCTTGGCATGAAAATAACCCCAGACAGTTCCTGTGCCCTGACGGACAGCTGGCCAGCATGGTCACTCTCGCCTGACTATGGTGGGGCTTCGTAGCATCGGTGTGGCCGGTCACCTCACAGCTGCTTGGATACAGAACCAGCCACCAGAGGCCAACCGCTGGGCACTACTCCAGGTGTCAACAGGACGTCAAAACTGTCAGGCAGCGCCCCACCCCACTAATCATGCTCTTAGGTAGACATGCAACGTGCTTATTACTTTTTTAACCAAACAATTTTGGTAGAAATTCCCTTTTAGCAGGGCGTGGTCATGCACATGTGTCATCCCAGCACCCTGGGAGGCCAAGGCAGGAAGACTGCAAGTTCAAACTCAGCCTAGGCAACTTAGCAACTTGGCAAGACTGTGTCTCAAAATAAAAAAAAATAAGCCGAGTATGACGGTGCACGACTGTAATCCCAGCACCTGGGAGGCTGAGGGAGGAAGATCGCTGTGAGCCTGGGGTACACAAGGAAGTTCAAGGCGGGCCTGTGCTACACAGTGAAACCCTGTCTCAAAATATAATAATAAGGGGCCAGGGAGATGGCTCAGTGGTCTAAAGCGCCTGCTTAGGCAAGCTTAGGCAACTGCAGGGACCGAGGTTCCATCCCCAGCACCACATGCTGCATCAGCCCCACCCCCAGGTGGGGCAATAATAATAATAATAATAATAATAATAATAATAATAATAATAATAAATAAATAATGAACTGGGGATGTAGCCCAGTGCAAAAGCCTTGGGTTCAAGCCCCAGAACTCCCCATACCCCCCCAACCCCCCCCCACACACTCATGCAAAACTGTTCTACTTTCTAATACAGCAAATATCAGTCCATAGACCGCAGGTAGATAAAGGCTCTTTGGGCTCATCAGTAACTTCAGGGCCCAGGCCTTCGGAGCTGAGAACCTGCCGCTTGGGCGCACAGTGGCTTCCGGCTAACCATTTCTGAGCCTGGAGCCACCAACGGCCTCGAGCGCAAAGCGGGAGCCCTGCACCCGCTTTTCTGCAGAAGTCACCCCCCAAACAGCAGCAGCAGCAGCAGCAGCAGCGCCCCATCTGCAGGCGCGTGTGTGGAAGGCTCTGCGCCCCCCACCTGCTCCCTGAAAGAGCGCACGAAACAAGGTTCCGTCAGCAGAGCGCGGCAGCGTGGAGCTCACGGGATCTGGAGTGTTTAAATTTAGCCCAGTTAAGAGTCGAATTTCCGTCCTATGCAGAGCCTCCCTCCATCCTCAGTTAGCGCGAAGAAGCCACGAGCCGCGAGGAGGAAACGCCGGCCCGGAGACAGAGGGCTCCGGAAGCGCTGGCATCCAGCGGCCCTCAGCGGACTCGGGGACCTGGGAGCCTGGCCTTACAGGGGGGCTGGGAGGGAGGGTGCTGGCTGCGAGGCTGGACAGGGACACGGAGGTGGGGCTGTCCTGGGCTGTAGGGATGCCCAACTGCATAGTTTGTACTTAGCTGACCACCCCTGAGCCTCATGCCATTGCAGGGCGGGCTTTCCAAAGGTGACTGGATCACTCAGCCATGGATGCAGGGGAGGAGGCGGGGCCTGGGGGCGGGGCGTGGAGGGTTTCCGGCCCCTCCCACCTCCTCCCTTCTCTCTGCTTCCTGTACCCCATGCCCTGAGCTGCTCTCTCCGCTAGGCCCCTCTGCCCCGCATCCTGCCAACTCTGCTGCCATTCCTAAACCAGGTCGACCTCTCCTTGTATTGTGTGTGCTAGGCATTGTGTCCCAGTGAGGAGACCCAAACCGCGCCAGAAGAAAAAGGCCTCCTGGAGCCCACCACACCTCTTCACCAGCCAGTGTCCCCAGCTCCCGCCACTGGGAGGGGAGAGAGATAGGACCTGGCCAGGCTGGGGCCCAGGTGCCTAAGTAGTGTCCCCAGGAGACTGGCCCAGCACCCCTCCCCACATGCCAACCCCTACCTGGCCCCCGCCTGAAGTCCAGCCCCGACATGCCACAGGCCACCATCTTATCCCCTCCCCCCCCACACGCTGGCTTCCCTGCGTGTCCCATCTACTCGCGCTGCTCTGCAGAGGTTAGTGTGCAGGGCGAGGCCGGGGAGGGCATGGGAGGCTCTGTCAAGGCAGGTCCAGGTTCCTGGGGGAGCAGAAGGCTGACTGTAAGGCAGGCTCCAGGAGACAGGAGGTCCCAGGGGCTCCCGGGAGGCCACCCCATGAGCTCTGGCACCGTCAGGGGCAGGTAGGGTGGCACCTGGGGACACTGCGCTCTTGCAGACACCTGTAATTTCACGGCCCTAGCAACCCTGCGCCCCACAGGGCTCCCCAGTGATAGGCAGTTGGAAACGGGCTGGCTTCAGAGCTGGAGGGACTCAACCCACGGCCACCTCCTGCAGGAAGCCCTCCCTGAGCCCAAGCAGAAGGGACTTCTCTCAGTCTCAGCCTCTTTCTGTCTGCTGCCTGGTTCTGGTAACGCTGGCTGCCTGCCACCTGGCTTGGGGCCTCTCAGGGTGGTAACTGAGACAGCTTGGTGACTTCGGCATCTTCTACACATGGAAGTCTCAGGGGGGCTGTGTGACCCGGAAGAGAGGTGCTGTGATGTTGGGAGGGTCTAAGACCGGGGTGGGGCAGGGGAAGTGGGGACCCCAGGGTCCAGGATGCAGGGAGGCAGATGGGTTCCATCTGGAGAGAACCATTGCTGTCTGCACTGTCTGAGACTGAGACCCCAGAAGGGACCTGACAGAAGGAGAGGAGATAGAAAGCAGGAGATGGGGGCCAGTCCTGACCCCTAGAGAATGGCACTATGTTTTGGGGTTCAGGTGAGAGTGTGGTGTGAGACCCCTCCAGGAAGCATCACTGAGATGCCCCCCCCCCAAGCCAGGACTACAGAGACAAAGTCCCTGTGCCACCCGCAGGCTGAAGGGCACAGGCAGAGGGGACAGGTGCAGGGGACAGGGCCCGTCAGACAGAGACGGGAGCCTGGGGCTAAGCCAGGCCCCTGGGGTTCCAATCCCAGCCCTGCCACTGCCACAAGCCCTGTGACACCAGGCTACCAACGGGACCTCCCTGCCAGGCATCCGTAAGCAAGTTCACCACCAGCAGCCCCAGAGGTGTCGTGCGGATCCCAGGAGAGAACAGATACAAGGGCCAGCCCCGCGGCCAGGGAAGCACTGGCGGGCCACGCTGCTGTGACATGCGAGCCCGTCCTGCCCGCTGCTGCCCGACATCCTAGATGCCTGAGCCGCGTGGCAGTGGAAAAATTCCTTGAGTAAACCAAGACACTATGCTCAGGTTGCTGGGCATGGGCACCAGACCTGGGCAGCCTAGGGCCAGGCCCTGGCTGACACCACCCTGGTCTTCAGCGGCTCAGGACCCACGGAGCCACCACCCAACACCCCACGCTTCCACTGCGCATCCCTGGACCTTCCTGCTGCTGCTATTTTAACTGTGCTTCCAGCCTCTGCTCTGTGCCAGGCAGTAGGTGCTGAGCAGCTGGCACCCTCGCTCCTCCGAGACCCTAGGCAGACAGCAGTGGAAGCCAGGGGCTACAGGAGTAGCAATAGGATTGGGTGGCACAGCCAGATGACAGCCAGGGGCCCAACTCTGGGATGGGCACACAAGTCCTCCAGAGGCCGGGCACAGGTACAGAGAGAAGAAAGGGCCCTGAGGTGACACCGCAGAGCAGGGCTCATGGGTGCCAGGCCTGGGTGGGCATCAAGCCGGAGCCCAGAGTCCCAGCAGCTGTTGGCATCAACGACCGCAGCCCGGCCCGACCCTGGGCACAGGGCCTGTTTAAAGGGCCAGTGGCAGGCCAGACCCCTGCCCAGGCTGAGCCCTCCCACTCCTACCAGGGCTCCACTGAATCCACCGCCCTGAGAGCCCAGTCTTTCTAGGAAAGACCGAGGGACCTCACTGATAGGAACTGAAGCGTCGGCCAGAGGATCTCGGGGCCAGTTAGGAAGCTAACTTCCACGTGATGGGCGCAGGTGCAAGGGCTCAGTGGCCAGTCCTGGGGTCCCCAGGGGTCTACCAGGTATGATACTTGATGAATTTTGGGGTCGCAGGGATTTGTCTCTGAGTCATGTAGAAAGAACAGGGCCATGCAGAAAACATGCCGGGTGCTGCTGAGCTGCGGCCGGGGAGACATCTCCCCCGCTCCACGCAGAGGGCGCCCCGCTGGAGGGACTCCTGGGAGTTTGCCCTGTCGTGGACTTTTACCCAGGGCCACCCTCTCCGGAGCTCACAGCAGCACTTTGTTCTTCCTTTACTTTCAAAGTCCACTGCTCCCACGGAGGGACACCTGGGCAGGGACAGAGGCCTCGCTCTTCCTCCTGCCACGGCCACCGAGAACATGCTATTTCCCTCGAGAAACACAGATTTTTGTTTGTTCTTGTTTGTTGCTAAACCCCAGGGTCCGGAGCAATGCAGGCACAAGGTAGGCGCGTACCAAAAGCTTGAAGAAGCAATGAATGACTCTCCCTCCGCACTGAGGGGCCCCCTAAGTTTCTGCTCTTGCCAGGAAGGCCAAGGGGTACATCTTCATGGCCGCACCACTGGCCACCCCAAGTTAGGAGAAGCATGTGTCTCTGTCCCCAGTGTCCAGACCCACACAACCCAGGATCAAAGGACGGGGCTCCAATTCTGGATAGGTTACAGTTTCTCCTTCTGTAGGCCTCAGTTTCCCCTCTGGGCTTCCTCAGGTCCCCTCCAGCTCCTTATGTAGCAGACCTGGGCACAGAAGACTGAGCCAGCCTCCCTATCCCCCGGCTAGAGTTTGCCCCCAAAATTTACAAGTTGCAGTCCCCAACACCATAGAGTGGGACTGTATTTGGAGACAGGGCCTTTACAGAAGCTACTAAGATGATGTAAAGGCCCTCAGAGAAGGTCCCAGTCTGTGTCGCTGGTGTCTCCAGAAGACAAGATCAGGAGGGACACAGTCACACTCAGAGGGACGGGCACAGAGGACACAGAGAAAGTACCTAGGAGGGAGGAGCTGACCCCGCCCACACCTCGCGGGGTCTCCTAAGCTCCAGCATGGTTGGAAAATCATCTTTTCCTTGTTCAGCTGCCTGAAAGCTGGTGGCTCTGGACTCTAGGAGCAGATCAGCCACCACCACCCCCCCAGGCACCCCTGCAAGCAGACTCCTACCTGCCAGGCTTGCAGCTGCCCAGAACGGACCTCCGGACTCAGGCACGGGCTGCGCGTTGCTCACAGTCCCGGAATCCATGGGGCAGAGCTGGTACTGGGGTCCCCTCGCCCCACCACCACCTCAGGCAGGCACCTTCTCCCTGCCCCACCCCACCCATTGTGACCACATGTGCTATGGCTGCCCCCATGCCCACCATCAGGACCAGGGCTCACTGTGGGGGGCTGGCAGTGCCCACGCAGCTCAAGGCAGCGTTCCATACACCTGGGGAAACTGAGCCATGGGGCGCCCCACAGCCGATGTGCTGGACTCGGAGCCATGCCTACATGACTAAGAGCATGTCTCTTCCTGCCTGTCGTGGTGCTGGGCAAACAATCCCCTGACCACGCCGAGTCCACAGCCAGAGGCTGAGGCCACTGCAGGGCCTCAGAGTCACACTTGTGTCAACCCCAAGAGGAAGCCATGGCTCTGTGGCACAGAGTGGCAGGAGGGCTGTGCTCTGCTGATCTTGCCCACCTGGCATGCTGGATCGTGGACCAGCTGATGCCCAGCCATGCCACCTGGTGCCAAGCTCTGGGATGATGCCACATCGTCACAGGGAGGGCCTCAGGGACACTTGCCCTCCTTACCCTTGCTGGTGCTGGGAACTCCTGGTCAGTGAGACATCTGTGCCAGCCCAGGGACCACAGGTTGTTCACCCCACCTCAAGGTGTCTGAAAGCTACACCATGGGCCTGCCTGGCTGGGGCCAGGGTTTGGCCTGAGCAACAGGTGAGTGGGGTGCACAGGGATCCCAGGGGGGCCAGGATGGCCGTGGCTTCCCTGTAAGGACCTCCCTGACCTCCTGAGGGCCTGTGGTGACCTGTGACCTTCTCACCTCACACCCTGCTCCCTCTGGTCCACCAACGCTACTGCATTTCTGGGTCCGGAAGCCAAACTCAGGAAGGTGACACCGTGCCAAGATCACCAAACACATATCATGGCTCAGACCCCAGCTCCATGACCCCCACATCCTCAGCTGTCCTGCCCCAGGGCAACAACTATAAATGCAGGAGGAAGGGGAGCCATGCTCCTGCTGCGCCTCCTGATTACAGGAGGGACCAGAGGTATCAATTATAGCCACAGAGCATGAAATTACCCCGTGTGCGCCCAGCCATTATCCCCACCTGCCATTAGGTAAACACCTGGAGGTCCAGCCAAGTCTCGGGGCGCTGTCCCAGCCACTCCCAGATAAGAGGCTGGCCATCTCAGAAATCCTCTTCCAAAGGATCCCGCCTCCACCCGCCTGCCACTCGCTCTCAGCCACTCTCCAGACGCCCACTGCCACAGCAGTCCCTTCTTCCTGGGCAGTGGGGGAGGGGTCCCTGGGAACATACCCCCCACTGCCTCCTCCAGGCCAGGAGCCCACAGTGAGCCATGCCCACTGCTCATTTGCTGTCGGGCCCTCTCCCCTTGGGGAAGCACTGTCACTGCCGGCCCTACACCATGGCCAGGGGCCACATTGCAGTAGGCAGGGTGGCAGACTTAGCGGGGAGCACGCGGGGCTACCCCCTGGGCCAAATCCCCACCCCACCCAGTGAACCCAGTAGCTCCAGCCCAGTGAGCCTCCAGTCTCTAGTCGCACCCTGAAAAACAGCGAGGCTCCTCCCCGCTGGGGAATGCGGGGACCAGCCCTGGCCGATGCAGGCCCCAGGAGGCTCTGGGAAGGGTGCAGCTCCGGCAGGCAAGCGCCTAGACGCCCTTCCCTCCCAAGGCTTCTATCTCTCAGTTTCCCAGTTGTGCAAGGGATGGCTGGTTTGCAGCTGCATTTTCCAGCTCCGCAGAGGCTGTCAGGTCCCGATGGGTGGGTGCAGCGGGTGAGGCCGGGCGGGACGCTCAAGGGCCAGCGCTGGAGAGGGACGAGCGCAGGCAGATCGGGCTAGGTCCCACATGCACACGGGCTCCTGGGCCTCATATCGGCGGCGGCGGCGGCAACCCAAACACGGAGAGTGGCCTGACGCCCCCCACCCGGGCACCGGAGGAACAGCGCCAGGGCGGCGCCCCTGCTGCAGAGCCCCGCCGGCCATCGCATCTCTCTTCGGGCCAGGACTGCGAGAGCTCGGGGCCCCTCCCCTGGACCCTCTGGCCTTCCCGCAGCCTGGAGCAAACCCGGACTACCCCAGAGAGCAAAGGAGGGGCACCTGCTCCTCAGCCCTGAGCAGCCACCTGGCCGGCGCGGTGGCCAGCGACCCCTGAGTGTGCCTCCCCGGGCGAAGGGGCCCGGCCTATGCCCGACCCCCACGGGCTACAAACCCCAGGTGCAAAAGTTGGTGGCGCCTCCGGGTGATTTTGCTCCTATAGCAGGTGCAGCCTCCGAATGTCACCCAGCCCTAGCAGCCCCGGCACACGGCAAGGACGCGCGGATCTCCGGTCCCCAGTTCTCACCTGCACTCATCACGGCGACCGATCCGAGCCAGGGCGCTTGCGGCGCTGCGGCACCAGACGCCGGGCCCAGTGGTACCGCGCCCGCTAGCTCCGCCGCGCGCCCGGCCGCCCTACAGCGCCGCAACCCGCGCCGCCCGCCCCGCCCCCGGCGGCCCCGCCCCGCCCCCTCTCGCGTCCTCCCCGCCCCGGCCCCGCCCCCCCCCGCCGGCCCCGCCCCGAGCCCGAGCCCTCCCCCGCGCGCACCCTGGGAAGTGTAGGCGTCGAGCCCCTGCCGCGCGCCCCCGCGCTGCCGCCTCCGGACGCGCGGACTACAAGTACGGGCGGCGGACACAATGCGCAGGCGCAGAGGCTCAAAACATCCCTCCCCGCGATTGCTCTTGCGGTTTGGAGAGGCCGTCTCCGTGGCCTTGGTTGGGCCCTGTAGCCCGCGGCTCTAAGGAGCGCCGAAGTCGCCACGACAGCGGCCGCGAAAGGAAGAGCCAGCTTTGAGAAGGCCTGGCGCAGTGGAAGGCCTTTTGTGCCGTCTCCCTTTTTCCCAGTTTACAGAGGGGGAAATGGAGGCAGGGCAGCACGTGGGTTGAATTAGCTGACATCCCAGGACTGGACTCCTCCCTGCCACCGCCACCCCGCTGGGGTCCTGGCTCTGGGATCATGCACCAGGGGGCAGACCCTGGGTGTGGACAAGAGAGGGAATCAGGGCAAGGGGAGCACAAATGATCCCCTGTGTTCCTGCTGCGATGGCAGGTGGGCTGCAGAGGGGCAGCGGGAGACGGGACAGAGAACAGGGGTGCAGGACCCTGGTGGGGAGCTTGCATTGGGCATGGGGAGTGGGGAGAGGCAGTGGACACAAATGTGGACTAGGATTGCACTCCAGAGACAGAGTGCCCTCCCCCCAACACCGGTCTAAATCAAAAAAGGGCCAGGACAGAGCCTGGAGCAGAGATTCCCCAGAGCTGAGGTCTTGGGGAACCAGCCCTACCTGGACGCCCTGGGACCCAGGGGGCCTGGCATGGTGCTGAGCCTGCAGCCTTGGGGCTTGATGCTCTTGGAAGCAGCGCCCCATGAGGTCAGGAGTCCCTTGCCCAGAGCAGCCCCCATCTGAGCAGTGGATCTGGAATAGCCCCTGCGGCTGTGGGCACCAAGACAGCATCTAAACAGCTGAGGTGGGAGGGAGGCAGGTGGGCTGGGAAAGTGGTCCTGGGTCACTGCCTGGTAAGCCCTCGCTATCTGCCTGCTCCTTACAGGGTGGTGACACCACTCTCTCCCTTCCTCCTTAGGCTTGGAGTGGTCCTTGCCCTTTAGGACAGGTGTGGGTACCTATGAGCTCCTGGTGCGGTGACCAGATGCGTCGTCCTGGGCGTCATCAGTGATGCCGTCATCGCCCTTGGGGACTAATGCACGGGCATGGGCAGAGCAGGCATCCACAAACACCTGTTGAGGTGGGCAGGGTGCTGTGCTCAGCCGTCACCCCAAGGGCCGCCTGGGCGCCCACTCAGCCAGGGATCAGCTCCGTTCCCCCTTAGCCCTCCTGGCAAGCCCTCTGTCCCCTCCTGATCGGAAGCCCCAGCCCTGCTGTGTCTTCAGGGGCTCCTAAGAGCCTCTTAGGAGGCCTCAACATCCTCTGCCACTAAAGCCCTGAGCAGTATCCCTGTGTGTCGAGCTGCCCTGGCTGGCCCGTTTCGGGTGTCCCCAGCAGCGACCTCCCAGGAAGGCTGGCCCAGCTCTGGGAGCAGGAACCTTCAGGGGACAGAGGCCAGGGGTGTCATAGCAGGTCTCAGCCTGGAAGGACCCGGGGTGCTGTGGTGCCAGCACTTCCATCCCTAAGGACGTGACAGAGGCCAGGGAGGCCCTGCCTGGTGTCACCCAGCAGGTTGGTAGTCAGGGTGGGCCCTGGCCTGGACTCTATCCTTTATTTCCTGTCTTGTGCCCTTGCTGGTCCCGGGGAATTTGCCTGGAGTCAAATCACTTGATTTAAATACACTGAACTGGACTTTAGCTGAGTCCCCAGGGCTGTGGACTTTGGGACCTGGAGACACCAGCTTGTCCTTTCTGTCCCCCAGTTCCCTCAAGCAGTAAGTCACAGCGCACGGCCCTTGTGGAGGACCGCTGGGTGAAATGAGCAGAAGACGGTGCCCGTAGATGACTGTCATTGTGACAGTTGCTGTTGAAACCGGCTGGGGAGAGGTGCGTGCCCTCGCGCCCTCGGGCCTTGCCTAGCCTGGGGCGTTTTGTTCCCTCATGCAACAATTTAGTAAAAACTTTTGATGTGCTGAACTCCGTTCCAGTGAAGAAAAGAGGCAACCGTCTGTCTCATAAGTCGAGGAGAGGGCCAGCAAGGGGTCCGTGGATGGAGGGTGACAGAGTGAGTCCCCTCCAGTGTCCAGCAAGCACGTAGCTGAGCAGTAGGGTGCTTGCCTAGTGTGCACAAGTTCCTGGGTCCAAACCCTTGCCAGGCCACTCCCCACAAATCCTATTAATGACACAAAGGCTTTGGTGGCCACAGAGGCTGGAGGAAGAACTGGGGACAGCAGAGCCCCCACCCTGCCCTTCCTGCCCAGCTCACACCTGTGCTGCCTGGAAGCCCCTGCCTGATCTCTGCCCCTCCCAGCAGCTATATGAGGACCCCTCCCACTTGGGTGCTGGGAGTGTCCCTCACCCCCAGGGGGTCCCCTCCCTCCAAGTGGGGACTCCTGCAAGTCCTCACACACGGTCACAGGCAGTGGCCCCCGTCTGTCCTTCCAGCTCTGATCCCACCCTGAGGAATGACGGGTTCGATGTGGCCCTGTGGTGGCCCTGGTTTCTTCAGAAGTAAAGTGTCCGCTGTCTGCCCTGTGGGGGGCCTCGTGGTGCCATCCCACGCCTGTGGACTTCCAGCTCCCACGATGCTGGGCGCAGGAAACTTCTACCAGCTCAGTGTGCATCAGAACCACAGGAGCAAGCCGCTCCTGTCCCTTTGGTTCAGGGAAGCCCAGAGATGCATGAGTGTCCCAGAAGCAGGGGTGGGATTCTCATCCCCCCACTGTCCCTGCTGGGATCTTTTGGATCTGTCGCTGGCTGTGTCCCTCCTGGCTGGCTTTCAGGGTTCCACCTGCCGCCTCTGGGTCAGGAAACACCCACCCTGCTGCCTCGGTTAGGACGGTGGCATCGGGCCGAGATGTCAGAGTCCCTGGACCCTTGTTAAGGAATGCATGGTGCCACCAGGCAGGTGACGGGCACTCAGGATGTAGAAGACAATGACAGAGCTTCAGTGGGCCCCTGGGGACACACAAGGCTGCCATCCCAGCCCTACCCTGCTGAGAACATCTTCACACTCTCAAGACCTGGGCTATCTCGGTGACTGAGTGGACAACACATAGAGGACAGTCCTGGGCCAGGCTGTCCTGGGCCCACCTCTTCTGTCCCGTGGGCACCTGTTAGAAATTCCAGGTCCATTCCTGTTGACCTGAGGCAGTCCTTAGAGAGGGGCAGCCAGTGGAAAGTGTGTTCACAGTCACCTGTGGGACAGCCAGCCAGCTGGGCCGTGCTGGCATCCTGGGGGGTTGGTTTGGTGGGCTTTTGTTATAGAGTGGACAGGACACAGTGTGCTTTTGTGAAGAGCCAGCCCACATCCGTGGCACGGCCCCTCGGGAAGCCATCTTTGCCTACAAGGGGCGCTGGATACTGGGGTCCACAGCCAGGGGTGCCTGTCTCCTGGACCACGCAGCACCAGGCCCTCTGCCCGGGCTGCTCGAGTGGCCTGTGTTCTGGACAGGACAGGATCTGCTGGGGGCTTCAGCTAAGACTCCTCTTTGGAGGAGCCCACCCAACTGCCTCCTGGGACAGGTGACACCTCCACTGCCCGCCCCAGGCCTAACCCGCCCCTTCCCTATCCCTCCACACCTCAGGTTGTATGTCCTGCCTGACTGTCAGACCTCCCAGGCCAGGCTCTGTTCAGTGCAGCTTGGGATCTCCAGCATGCTGATCTCTGGAGCACCTTGGGGTCTCTATGTGCCCTAGAGTCTCTGGCCCAGGGGGGCAGTAGCCACTGACCATGAGATCAGCATGTGGCCCACGCCCTAGTCTCACAGATTCCCTGTAGCACAGAGGCAGGAGGTCAGACCTGCCCTGAGCCTCTCCCCAGCCCACAGCCGACTGCTGCAGCTGCCTACGGAGGGCTGCTCCGAAGAGCAGCGTGGTGCAGCCAGGCTCGCCTGGGGCCTGGTCTAGGAGGAAGCAACAGAAGCCCACCCGGACAGAGGTCTCACAGATGAAGACGCGGTGATGAATGGAGCCCACTGCATTGGGACATGAGCTCTGCGCAGACCAGCACCGCCAGGCCTGCTCTTGCCAAAGCTGCAGGTTGCTCTGTCCTGTCCTCACCCCCAGTGAGTCCCTGAAATTGATTTACTTACAGCCAAATGGAGAAACAAATGAAATATGATTTCATTGTGGGAACTGTCCAGTGGCTCCGTAATTTAAAACCATGCCACATGAAACCAGGAGTAAAAATAGCGCTCTGCACTCCAGCTTCTCTGAAACACAGGCCCGAGCACCTGGGTCGCCAGCTGAGGTAGCCCAGCCCATGGGCACACACCTGGGGCTGCCCTGGGTCCCAGCTCACACAGCCACGGAGTTTCCCACCCTTCGAGCGGCCTGGGAACTGTGAGTGGTCTGTATGTGTTTGCATCACGGAGAAACCAGGGACCCCGACGTGGCCCGACCTGGAAGTGAGTCCTATGGAGCCAGGCTTGGGTTGGCTGGGCCCCTGGAAGGACTCTGAGCCTGCACACGGAGAGAGATGAGGAGCCGGAGCACACACACAGGAGGGTGGAGAGGAGGAGCAGGCGCCGGTCTGTAGCCAGGCGCTGCACTGCTGAGCGTGCTGTCTACCAGCTCGGTGCTGGAGAGGAGAGACCAGGAGCGGCTATGTGGACCCTCGGGAAGCAACCAGAGACAGGATTGCACTTGTCAGCCAGGACTGTAACAAAGAGCACGGGCTTGGGGGAGGGAGCTGTGTTGTGTCACAGTCGTGCAGGCCGGAGGTCTGGGTTTGGGAAAGCCGGAGGTTCCAGGCCTCTGTCCTGGGCGCATTAGAAGCCTAGGTCTGCTTCTCTGCATCTTCACAAGGTGACCATTATGTCTCTGTGTCCCTTTAATCAGGACGCTGCTGTGTCAGGTCTGGGTCCCCTGCTGACCTCATCTAAGCCATGGCATCTGCAGCCACCCTCGTCCTGAGTCAAGGCCCATTCTGAGGTTCTGGAAGTTAGGACTTCCACGTCTGAGCCTGGGAGACGCCCAATTCAGCCCAGAACTGTGGTGGCAGACACACAGAGAGCCCCACATGGTGAGCCACGCACCAGGCCTGTGGGCTGGGCCATCTAACGTGGAGGGGACACAGCGTAGAGGCCCCAGCAGGTGTCACCCCTGGGGCTTGGGTCTGGGTGCCGGGTGGCCGGGAAGCATCACCCCCTGAGAGCAGAGAGTGTCGCTCGCTGGTCGCTCCACCGAGGTGACTGACTGATGAGCCCTTGAAGCCTGGGCTGAGGTGGGCAGGCAGAACGGGGACCCAGGGTTCCCAGTGGGCAGAGGGCAGGGAGACTGGGCAGAAGGGGCACAGCCTCGTGCTCTGAGGCCCACATAGCCTGCTGCAGCCGGGGCCCCCAGGGTCCCAGAGGTTGCCTGCCTCGCTGAGCTGTTTCTACTCCCTGCTGCCTCGTGACAGCAGGCGGGTGGAAAGGTCTGGCCACCCGTGCGCAGACCGCTGAGCCCTGGCCATTCCCTTGGCCAATGAGTGCGTGGACCTAGCCCCCGGGCCCTCGTTGTATGGCAGGGCCCACCATGTCCAGGTGAGAGGACATTGTGGGCACAGAGAAGCAGGACTTGACCCCGGCGCACGGATGACTCACCCGATAACTTATCTGTCCTCGCTACCTGGGCTGCTGGCCCTGCCTCCCAGAGGAGGAAATGGAGGAACTAGGGGCCAAGCCCTCCAGATCTCCTGCAGCCACCAATGGGGAGCGGAAGCCAAGCCCCAACTACTCTGCACCCCAGTCTCAGGCTGACCTCCTCCTCTTCTTCCTCCTTCTCCTCCTCCTCCACGCAGGGTCAGGGCTGAGCCCTGTCGCTCTAAGTGGCTTTAAACACCATGGATTTATTTTCTAGGTGTCACCCCCAGGCTGTGGCCTCCTCCAAGGGTTCTTGGTGGCATGTCGGCCAGCTGGGCTCCACTGTGACAAGATGCCTGGCAGAAAGGGCAGAGAGGGGAGGGGTTTGTTTCAGATGTCGTCTTTAGCCCACAGTCTGTGGTTGTGGGAGGCAGGAGCACCATGGAGGAAGGGTGGCCATGGTAGCCATTGTGGTGGCCCCACTCACAGCATGGCGACCCGGAGGCAGAGGCCCGGGACAAGACAGTGCCAAGGGCACGCCCCTGTGACCAACCCCTTCAGCCAGGCCCACCTCCTGCCTCTGTCACCACCCCTAATGCCACCTAGTAATGATTCGCCAGTGGATCAGTCACTGATGACGTGTGACACATGATGGAGTCACCCGCAGAGCCCCACTTCCGGGCACAAGAGCTGCTCGGGACATTTTAGATCATAACGGGGTGTGGGGGAGGACCCACTTCCTGCTGGCCTATGCCCAAGCCCATGAGCAAGTCAGGGTGTGGGGAGGCCACTGGGTCAGGGAGGCCACTGGGTCCGGCAGGCCCCAGGAGCCGTGTGGGTGGACAGGGTCAGGTGGTGGCCGCCCTGGAGCCCCTGGCAGGAGCTGTTCTGTCTATGGTGACACCTGCCCGTCCAGGTGTGGGGACACCCAGGACTGGCCCCATGGTGTCTGCTCGCTGGGCCCAGTCACACCTCATCCTGTGCTGATCTCACTCGTGTCCAGCGGCTGCCTGGAACCCCCACCCTGTCGCCCCAGGCTCTGCAGCATGGGCTCCAGGGTGGAAGCTGGCCCACTGGAGCTGGCACGACAGGGGCCAGTCCTGGGTCCAGCTGTGGGGCCAAGCACCTGGGCCATGCCCGTCCCCTTTGCAGTGTGGGATGCAGTCAGTGATGTGAGTGACCCAGTGCAGCGGCCCACAGAGGCCAGGGAATGTGGGGGACAGAGCTGGGTCATCGAGAACACTCAATTGGCTGTAAAATCGTGGACGCTCTGTACGTGGGCCTCAGCTGCACAAGATGGCACGCCCCCCCATTCCCGTCCTGGGCAGGCCCAGCCTACGGGTGTTCACCCAGGCCCTGCTGTGGGTCTGTGGGAGCCCAGGCCTTAGAGAGCTAGATGCAGGGCTTCCGGTTGCATTCCCACGCTCCCACTAGAGGGCGGCAGTGGCTGTACCGTCCCTACAGGCTACAGGCTGGCCCCCGCTGAGATGCCTGGGCAGCTCTGCTGGAGCCAGGAAACCGGCCTTGGGGGCAGGGACTGACACGGGCCTCCCAGGAGAGAACTGGTCGCCCGGCCCACACGGCCAGGTCCGCAGCGCCACACACGGCTGGAGACAGCGCCTCTCCCGGCCAGAGTCGGGCATCCGCAGCTGCTTCCTCATCACTCAGCAGTGGGTTTTCTTCTGCTGGAAAAAAAGTAATCGTAATGTTCGAGACCAGCCTGGGCTACACAAGTGAGCTCAGAGCCAGCCTGAACTGCATAGCTAGACCCTGTCTCAAAAAGACCAAATCAATCAATCAATCAATCAATCATATTGTGTATATAAAGAACTCAAAGAAATCAGATCTCCCAAATTTATTTATTTATTTATTTATTTAAACTTTCTGCAAAGCTTTATTTCAGAGGGGCTCAGTCCTTCTTGGCAGCTGCCTTCCTCATGGCGGCCAGCACGTTGCTCAGCTCCTCTCGCTTCCTCTTGGGGCGGATGCGCGTCTCCACTCTTTTCTTGATCAACTTGAGGATGCGTTCGTCCTCGGGAGACCTCGAGCAGCCCCATGGCGCGCCACTCGTAGGGGGCGAAGCCACACACCTCCCGGATCCCGTCCGGCTCGAACTTGGTGTGTTTGGTGAGGCGTCCGCGGCGGCATGCGGTGGCGGCGGCCGGGCCTCGGTTTGCTCACATTCTTAGTCACCTTGTGGCCCTTGTGAGGCCCACGGCCGTGGGATGGCGGAGGGCCACGGCTGCTGTTCTTCAGTGGTTGCTGTGGCAGACGCAGATCTCCCAAATTTAAAGACCCAATCCAGAAATGAACATCTCAGATGAAAAAATACTAAAAGCAAATCAATATATGAAAAAAGGTTCAATACTCTCGGTCACTAAGAAATGCAAGCCAAAGCAGCGCAGGCTCCGTCTCACTCCAGAAGCCATGGCCAGCCCAGGTCAGGAACCAACCAGTAGCGCAGGCTGGAGGGAGGGGTTGGGGGAGGAGCACCCTTCTCTGCCGTTGGTGGAAGTGTGAGCAGGTGCAGCTGCTGGGAAATCTGTGGAGAGGCCTCAGGAAACCAGGATTAGAGTCCCACTGGACCCAAGGGGAGATACTCCCCTTGTGGGTATCTCCCCAGAAGAGTCAGAAACACTGCGCCGCAGGAGTATGTGTGCTCCCGTGTTCTGCAGCACTACCCGAGTGCGCATCAGCTGAGCGCGGATAAAGCAGAGGCGTGCTTGTTATGCAGTTGGACATCACTATGCATTAGAAGAGGACGGAGGCTTTCGTAGGTAGATGGTGCAGCCTGAGGCCATACTCCTAAGTGACATAAATCAGGCTCGCATGTGCAAACATTGCGGTGTCTCCCTAGCGTTAAGAAGCTGAAAGAATAAAAAAGGTTTAAAAATGTACAATAGATATTTTAAAATGGGAAAAAATTGTTCAAAAGGAAAGAGAAATTGGGATGGGGAAACAGAAAAAAAAAAAAGGAACAGAAAAAAAATATATGTTATACTACTGCTTTCTTTTTCTTTTTCTTTTTTTTTTTTTTTTTAATGTATTTGGTTGTTACAGGTTCTCACTACCCAGCTCGGACTCATGGTGATCCTCTTGCTTTCAGCCTCCCCCGCGCTGGGATTACAGGCCTGCACCATCATGCCCAAACTCCGGCTGGCTCAGCCCACCCTGGGGGCAGGGCAGGCACGTGATCCTGGGGATCGGGGATCAATCTGCTGTCCCAGCACTTGCCTAAGCAGGCGCTTTAGTCCCCTCAGCCATCTTGCTGGCCCTGTACTACTGCTTTCTCTTAAAAAAAGAAAGGTTTGTGTTCATATTGTTTGGATAATTAAATGCCTACGTCTTGTACTCCGAGTAACTCATTTAAAGATAACACATAATATATTAACCATTGTTATCCTATTTTCTTGTTTTGAAATTTCATTTGTTCCCCTTTAAAATGATTTTTTTTAAAAAATTCTATAATGGTTGTGCAGCTCTTACACATGGAGGCCCCTGAGGAGGATGTGGACACCCAGCCCCGTGGCTGCCTCGGGTAGCCACGGTGACTGTTCCCATACCCTCTGTCCTGTGTTTTTGCTGCTACAGATCACTAAAAGTAATTACTTAACAACTTACTTTGGGGCACTAGGGACTGGGCCCAGGACCTTGGCACTGAACCACATCCCCACCTGCTTTTGTGAGCTGGGGTCTCTCTACCCAGGGTGGATGTGTCCTTGTGATTCGGGACCCAATGACTCAGTCTCCCAGAGTGTCAGATTACAACTGTGTACTGACATCCTTGACTTAAAGAACATTTTAAAATTCTTTTTTTTTTTTTTTTTTTACAGAACTGAGGATTGAACTCAGGCCCTTGCACTTGCCAGGCAAGCGCTTATTCTACTGAGCTATCTCCCCAGCCCTAAGAACATTTTAAAATTCAGCCAACTGAGGCTGGGGAGATAGCTCAGTGGAATAATCGCTTGCCTGGCAAGTCAAGGTCCTGAGTTCGATCTTGCTGCATTTGCCTTAAACACACAAAACATTTCCTGTCTTATGCCTGTACCACGCAGCCCGACAGCCAGCTCCGCAGGGTCCACATTTTCCCCACTGCCATCAGTCATCTGGAAATGACTTGAAGACTTCAGGGGACCTGGGAGCAGGGCTGCACACCTGCCAACCCAGATGCTCTGGAGGCCGAGGCAGGAGGATTGCTCGTGCCAAGTCAGCCCAGGCAACTGAGAGAGGCCCTGTCTCAGGACAGTGAACCCAGCGGGAGATGTCGCTCTGTGGCCGAGCTCCTGTCCAGCGCAAGAGTGAGGCCCTGGCTTCAGTCCACAGTACTTGGGAAGTGGACACATAGATGCATTCCAGAGTGGCCTGAGTTTAGGTCCTGTGTGGCCATCACTGTCTGGTCTGTCCCCAACCCACTGCGGCCATCCCCACCTGGCAGGGCCACAAGCTGGGCCCAGGACACAGCAGGCCACGTGTGGAGCTTCTGCTCCTTGCCTGGGTCTCTCGCCTCTCCTGGGGCTCCTCCTCTAGGAGTCCATATAACCCTCCAAGACACCCGCCCCATGGGTTCCTTCAGCCACATAAAGGAGCTCTGGAGGGCCTGGCTGTGCGGATGGCCATGGGGGCCAAAGTGATACAGGGGAAAAAAAAATGAAACTCCCGACCTGAAAGATACTCGGATGAGTTTGTGTTCTCTAAAACCAAAGAATGAATTTTAGGAACAAGGTGGAGGTTTAGAATAGAATATTTACTGGGAAAGAAAGCTTGTGTGCGAGAGGGGAACAGGAGGGGAGCCCTAGTGGGTTACCTGGGAAGTTGCCTAAGGGGAAAACCATTGGAACTCGCTTAGGTGGGCATGAGGCGGGACAAAACTATGGCCAACCAATGAGATCGCAAGCACCATTGCTCAGGTAATATCGGAGTCAAATTGGGAAGCAAATCACGTAGCAAGCGGGCATGAATGCGGAACAAGGGTTCTTCCTGCTGGGGTTGGGTTCCTGACTCATTTAGGCTCTTTCGAGGTGATTGATACCCATTTAGAATATCAAGCCCTGACGCACATCCTTAAGGCAGTGTGTGGCTGCATTTTCTTGCTCTTTTGTCTCAAGGCCTGGCCCGCAGCAGGGCCATCTGTCTCTTGCAAAGCCGTAGTCACGTTGTCTTCCATATTGTGCTCAGGGGCCTGGCCCTGTCTGACTGCCTATGCTATTTCTGGCTAATTCAACTGCCTACAATAAAAGAAGGTATGTCCAGCTGTATTTTTGCAAGCAAGATCTCTGAAACTGTCTTTCAATGGATATGGAATGGCTCTGTGTGTGTGTGTGTGTGTGTGTGTGTGTGTGTGTGTGTGTGTGTGTGTGTTTCTTTTTGATTTTTTTTTTTTTTTTCTTTTTGAGACAGGGCCTTTGTATTTAGCCTAGGATGGCCTTAAACTCAAAGCAGTTCTCCTGCCTCAGCCTCTCTAGTGGCCAGCCTGTGGGCTTCCAGGTGCCAGTCCAGAGCACAGCAAGGTTCACACGTATGTAGCACACCAACCGAGCCCTCCTTCGTGGAAATTCTGAGGCAGGAAAAGCCAGATGAAGAGGCAGATGAAAGGCTCCCCAGCAGGGGGAGGGGCATCTGAGGCACCTTGCCCAGAAATGGCTCCACAGGCTGACCAGCGGGGCTCAGCCAACCTTCACCCCAGCCCCTTCCAGTTTGCAGATGGGGAAACCGTGGCCCCAAGCCCGGCACGTCTCATCTGCTCTTGGGCCCACGGTGGGGAGGGAAAGAGGATGGAGTGTCCAGCAGGAGGGGTGGCAGGGACCCGTGGTAGGAGCCGCGGCAGCTGGGGGCTCCAGGGTGAGCTTGGTGCACCTGGGCTGCAGGGACGGCCCCCAGACTGGTTGGAGACAGGCATCAGCCAGACCCACCAAGACACTGAAAGGCGCCCTCCTGGCGGCTGGCCCAGGTCCTGTTGATTCAGGGAAAAGTGAAACTCCTGCCCTGAAAGACACCTGGGACAAGTTTGTGTCTTCTAAAATCAAAGAATGAATGTTAGGAACAAACGGAGGTCAAGAGCAGAAGGCCCGGTGTGGTGGCGCACGCCTGTAATCCCAGCACTTGGCAGGAGGATCAGTACAAGTTCAAGACCAGCCAGGGCTACAAAAGTGAGCTCAAGGCCAGCCTGCATAGAGAGACCTTGTCTTAAAAAGACAAAAAAAAAAAAAAAAAAAAAAAGAGCAGAATATTTATTGGGGAAAGAAAGCTTTCGTCTAAGGGAAGAACAGAAGGAGGCCTGGGCAGGTTGGTCCTGGGAAGCTGTCTCTTCTAAGGACTTTTTTTTTTGCTGTACCAGGGATTGAACTCAGGACTCTGGACTTGCCAGGCAGGTGCTTATTCTCCTGAGCTATCTACCCTATCCCAGGGGACTTTTATAGGTTAATACCATGCAGTAAGGGGTGACTAAGATGTTGGAGCACATGGGAACTCGCTTAGGTGGGCCTGAAGTGGAACAAAACTATGGTCAACCAATAAGATTACATGCATCATTGTTCAGGTAAAGTGGACTAAATCCAGTACCAAATGAGAACTCGAGTCAATGGGTCTCTTCCTGTTGGGGGTTGGGTTAGTGAGTCCTGGGGGCTCTTTCAAGGTGACTGGTACCTACTTAGAATATCAATCCCTGATGCCCATGCCTAGGAAAATATGTAGCTGCATTTGTTTCCTTTGGTCTTGACGTCTGGCCCAAAGCTGAAGCGTCTGTCTCTTCCGAAGTTGCAAAGTCACCTTGGCTTCCATGTTGTCTCCCTGAGGGCCTGGCCCTGTCTGACTGCCTAGAGTATTTTTAACTCAGCTGCCTGCAACACCCCGAGTAGATGAGGCCCACGAGCCCATGCAAAGCCCATCCCTGCTGGGACAGGTCATTCTTGTCCCTCCCCTGGGGGCTGACAGTTCCAGCGGACACTCGTAGGGACCCTCAGCCCCCGCTCAGCAGCCAGGGTGGGGCTGCACAGAGCCACCAGAGTCCTCAACCTTCAAGATCAGCCAGATCGGGGTTCCCCAGAAACCTCCACGTGGAGGCTGAAGCGAGTGCAGCCCACAAGCACTGCGCTGCCTGCGGCCACAGATGGTGACAGCCACAGAGGGCCAGCTGAGGCTGACGGGGCAAGTGGGGAACAAGCCCTGTCCCCAGCAGGCGGGGTTGGAGAGCAGCGGCAGGGGCAGGGGCACAGGAGCACAAGCTACGGCCAGGGGCAAACTCCTCCCTAGCCCGAGGCTGCCCGTTCTGAGCCTGCCTGGCTGAGTCAATCAGAGGGTATGTGCCTGTGTGTGCCACCGTTCCAAGTCCTCGACCTCTCCCC
>PVKN010000699.1:0-66920 GCA_004027915.1 Capromys pilorides | reverse complement strand
GACCAAGCTTTATGGTATTGAAGTGCACTGAGTGCACATAGATATTACTTGGATCCCAAAATGTTATTTTTTTTTATTTTTTTTATGCCTTTCCTTTTTTTATTTCTTCTTTAGACTTCTTACACTAGGGAGACTATACGATATTTACTAAAAGACCTTTTCGATGAAAACTACAGTACTCTGAAAAAAGAGATCCTGGAAGACCTCAGAAAATGGAAAGATATTCCCTGCTCCTGTATAGGAAGAACAAACATTGTGAAGATGGCCATACTCCCTAAATTGTTATACAGATTTAATGCAATTCCTATCAAAATACCAACAACATACCTCACAGATCTGGAAAAATCATTCCTAAAATTTATTTGGAACCAAAAATACCCAGAATTGCAAAGATAATTCTGGGCAACAAAGGTAAGGCAGGCGGAATTACAATTCCTGACCTAAAGGTATACTATAAAGCTACAGTAATAAAATCAGCATGGTATTGGCAAAAAAATAGACCTGAGGATCAATGGAATAGATCAGAAGAAGCAGAAGCAAATGCAAACACACTCAGCCAACTTATCTTCGACAAAGGGGCCAAACGAGTTTACTGGAAGAAAGATAGCCTCTTTAATAAATGGTGTTGGAAAAACTAGCTCTCTACATGTCGAAAACTAAACCTTGACCCAAGTCTATCACCATGTACTAAACTAAAGTCTAAATGGATTAAAGATCTAAATATTAAAAGAGAAACATTAAATCTCCTGGAAGACAAAGTGGGAGAAAACCTGGAGGACATCGGGGTAGGCAAAAAGTTCATGGACAAAAATCAAAATGCACGTTTAATGCTTGAAAACATCAATAAATGGGACCTCCTTCGGCTAAAAAGTTTTCTCATGTCAAAAGAAATTGCCAACAGAGTGAAAAGACAACCCACAAATTTCGAAAAGATTTTAACTAGTAAGTATTCAGACAAAGGTCTCCTATCTAGAATTTATAAAGAACTAAAAACCATTAGGGTCCCAAAATTCAAATACCCAATCCAGAAATGGGCATCTAAAATGAACACAAACTTCTCAGGGAAAGAAATTCAGCAAGCCTACAAATACATGAAGAAATGCTCCACATCACTAGCCATCCGTGAGATGCACATTAGAACAACACTTAGGTACCATCTCACCCCAGAAAGAATGGCTAATATAAAGAAATCAACCAACAACAAATGTTGAAGAGGCTGTGGGGAAAAAGGAACCCTTCTCCACTGCTGGTGGGAATGCAGATTGGTGCAACCATTATGGAAAGCGGTATGGAGGCGCCTTAAAAAACTAGAACTGGAAATCCCATTCAATCCAGCTATCCCCTTACTGGGAATTTTCCCAGAAGAAATGAAGACATCATGCCATAGTGATATCTGTGCACCTATGTTTATAGCAGCTCACTTTGTAATAGCCAAATCTTGGAAACAACCGAAATACCCATCACTCGAAGAATGGCTGAAAAAGATGTGGCATTTTTATACAATGAAATATTACTCAGCTAGGGCGGGGAGGTAGCTCTGTGGCACAAGTGCCTGCCTGGCAAGCGTAAGGTCATGAGTTCAAACCCGGGTCCTTCAAAAAAAGAAAATCTTCGAACTTCTCTTTGGGGCCGGTGAGATGGTTCAGTGGTCTAAAGCGCCTGCGTAGGAAGGCTCAGGCAACTGCAGGGACTGCGGTTCGATTCCCGGCACCACATGCTGCGCCAGCACCACCACCAGGGCAGGCGGAGCCAGCCACAAAATAAATAAATAAAGAAACAAACAAACACAACAAGCAAACAAATAAATAAATAAATAAAATTAAAAAGAAAAAAAGAAATATTACTCAGCTATAAAGAATGATAAACTGGAAGACTTCATATATAAATGCATGTATATTGAACATATACTCATAAGTGAAATAAATGAGACCTACATGTGTAAATATCATATAGTCTTCCTAGTGTAAGAAATCTAAAGAACAAATAAAAATGGAAAGGCATAACACAGCTGAATGGAAATCAAAGACTTATGGATTAAACAATGAAGTCACTGGAAGCAGAAAAGAGAGGAAACATAGAAGGAGCAAAACCATACACTTATGTACACAGGATGAATTTGATATTGGTCCTAGGAACCTTCAAAAGGTTTTTCTCATTGATGATAGCAGCGTGCAACACTGGAACTATGATTGGAATGCGTGTTGTGCTGGTCTTTTAGATGTATACTTCTTCCAATGTAAACTCAGTTACTGCTATACTTCCCTCTCAAGTAAATTGTTGATTAACAAAATAGGGCATTAAGTGAGAATAAGAGACTAGGCAAAATGCCACATGCTTGATAGGCTACAATTTTGTACATCCTTGGATTTCTAAATATCTGTGTAAAAATGTGTAAATGGTTTTTTCAAATTCTAAAGAGATTTGTTAGAATATCAATGATTGGCAGAAAGTATCAATTGCAAGATAAGTGTAGGATGTTGGATACTCAGAAAGACAGTGATGTTGAGCTCAATTATCTATGTTATAGAGTAATAGTATCATAAAGCTTTTCTGCTGGAGGTTTGAGAATGTAAGTTAACAGTCCAAAAATTGGAGAAAAGAAGGGTTACGAGGATAGTCAATATCTTGGCCTTATCCGTTCAAGGTCAGTGAGAACTCAGGACGTAAGAGAACCTGTGCTGTATCATCCTATAACTCGGAGGTTTCCCAAATTTTCTGTTTAAGGAGATTTAGGGACCTCAGAGGAAAGGGATAAACGAAGGATAGTGTGCCTAAGTAGAGTCACCTAGAGAGAGGACATTCTCTCAGGCTTTCACAGAGAGCAAAGTGGTCGAGCAATGGCCGTGACTCATCCTGATGGTTGACACTGGCAACATCTCTACAAAGCACTGTACATGGTTCCAAAGTTAATCCTGAGGGGATTTGACCCTGGAAGATGCAAAAGATGAATGATCTATTATACAGGTCGGGCCTTAACTTGCCCTCGATCACCCAGCAGAAAAGCTTAATTATGACACATAGAATGCAGAGCTAGATCAGTATGATGAGCTGTAAGAGGCTTATAGCAACAACCTCCAACATTGCTAGTTTTACTGGTATCTCACTACAATTATGGAACATTAGACTATATATACAACTACTCTCTCTTTGTACAAAGAGAAGATAAAATTTTTGTTGTTGTTGTTGTTTCTTTTTTTTTTCCTCCCCTACTAATATAGATTAGAAAATTTCTCATGTCTACACACTGTGCTCTTTATAACTACTATGAGGACAATAAAATTCAATGTATCAATTATTATGAATGCACTACTAATATGTTTTTAAACTATCATATTATTATTTCCTATTAAAAATTTAAAAAATTAAATAAAAAATAAAAAGACTAGCAGAAATCAGCTGTGCAGGGGCTGGGGTGATGGCTCCGTGGCACAAGTGCCTGCCTGGCAAGTGCAAGGTCATGAGTTTGAATCCCGATCCCACCAAAAAAAAAAAAAAAAAGAAAAAGAAATCAGCAGTGCAAATGTCTAAGCAAATTATATAAAGAACATATATATATATATATATATATATATATATATATATCCCTTCTTTTTCTTGTCCTATTCCTCATCCTAGTTTATACTCTCAATCTAAAAGGCCAATGTGACCCACATATCCTGCAAACCAGAGGAGCCCACAGATGGTGTGCGCTTTGGAGAAACATTCCCGACAGCATAGAATTAGACTTACTCTTCATTACTGAGGGTATTAAAGTGACAATGAGGGCTGGCGAGATAGCTCAGCAGAATAAGTGCCTGCTTAGGTAACGTAGGGACAAGTGTTCGATCCCAGACATCACATGCTGCACCGGCCCTGTCCCCAAGCACACTGAGCCTGCTACTGAGGCCTCTGAAACCAGACTTGCTGGTGCACACCTGTAATCCCAGCACTGGGGAAGCTGAAAACAGGAGGATCACTATGAGTCCAAGCTGTATAGTGAGACCCTGTACCAATACATACAAAACAATAATAATAAAATGACAATGACATGGTCCTATGCCTGAGCATAAGCAATAAGCCATGCTCTCAAGAAATGATTTTCGCACTGAAAGGTCAGAGCTGTCTGTGGGACAGAAGCCAGATTCTGAAGCACATCCTGTTACCATTTATCACACAGAAACAGTCCTGACTGGCAGAATCCGTTGAGGCCCTTGTGAGAGTTTACTTTCAGTTCAAGATAGTTTATTTTGCATCACTGCCTTCCCCTTGTCTAAATTCACATATTTGATAGTTACTGCTGGGCACTGCCAGTACTTTTCTTGTATGAATTATACAGCATCTACTGTGCATAGATGTTATGAAGCAACATTAATCTGTCACCTTCAGTTTACACAGGTGCACAGCAGTCCTATGAGGTGAAGCGTGCTGAGGGCTCCACAGGGGACAATGGCCAAGCTGAGTTAACTGAAAGAGACACTTACTGCTTACATTGTTTGATCAATTATACATGCACGTATCTGTTAATCTGAGCAATTACTTTGAAGATAACAATATGTAATAGAATGGCCATTGTTAACTTAGTCATGTTGTTTTGCAGTTCTGTATTGATTGTATTATTTCCTTATTATTCTCTATAAATTAAAAATAATTAAAAAGCAAGAAAAAAAGTACATATGCCTTATGAGAAGTAACTACACAGGCCAAATGTGTGAAGCCCAGGAGTGGCCCCAGCTGTTGAGGAGGGTGAGAGGAGAGAACCACAACTCCAAGGCCTGTTTGAAGAGCTAAGGGACATCATGAGACACCAGTTTACAGATAAAGGAACTAGTGGCAGAAGGATCAGGTGGCCAAGAAGTTGTCATGGACTCAATAGGTTATCTATTCGATAAACTATTACCTCCTCATTTTATCAGTGGGACAGCTGAATAACAGACAGTAGCAACCATGCCCAAGGTGGAACAATCGTGAAGGCAGGAGAGAGTACATGGAACTTGCTAACACAGCAGGCTGTGCAGTCACCACATGGGTCAGTAGCTTTCTGTGGAGAGAGGAAATAGGTAGGAAACCCCTGAGAAGAGGAAAGGCTCCTGGTGGCTCATCCTTCAGCTCATGATCTGTGATCACGTTGCTTTTAGGCCTCTGTCAAGGCAGAATCATCTTGAGGGAAGCATGTGGCCATGGCTTCCATTAAATTCATGCAGATGCATAGGGAACCAAAATAAAGAGAATCACTCAACCTGCTCTCAGGCAACACTGGAAAATATAAGAGTGTCACTCATCCTCAGACCACCCTACCAGTAAATGCGTTCCCCCCAGAGCCCGCAGAGAGCCCTCGCGTGTGTGCTCTCCACCCGGCAGGGCTGGCGCACGTTTCAGTCAGCTGTACTCACTGACGAGGAGCAGGCAGGTACCTCCCTTGGAAAGAGACCCAGGAGGGGAGCAGCTGGCTCGACTGGGACCTCCAATCCCATGTTTGTGGAACCTCCACACTGATTCCCATACTGTTTGTACCAGTCCACACTTCCACCACCAGTGGAGAAGCGCTCCTTTTTCCCCACAGCCCCTCCAGTACTTGTGGTTGCCTGACTGCCTGATGACAGCCATTCTTTCTGGGCCGAGATGGAATCTCAGCGCTGTTATAATTTGCATTTCTCAAATGACCAAGGATGTTGAACATTTTTCCATATATTTATTTGACATTTGCATGTGTTCATCTGAGAAGTGTATATTCATCTTACAAGTCCATTTTTGGATTGTCAGACTTACAGTTTAAATATTGTATGGTTTTTCTTCTATGATAACCCAATAAATATAGAGAAAAATAAACAATAGATGATAAGAAATCAAGTGATCTTTCACAGAAAGGAAGAAACCAAGAGGAGAAGAGAAGGTAAAATGTTGAAAGAATAATTAAGTTATGTAATGTACATGTACCAACTCCCCAGGAGCAATGAAAAATCATTGTGCACTGCAAATAGGTATCAATAAAAAAAGCTTTTAAGTCAAAAAAGTACAAAATAATACCTTACACTATTTCTTTGAGGTCTATGTATGTATGCATTCAGAACTACTCCTCCATGCCAACATTGAGACTAAGGGTGGTTATGCCTGCCTTTGGTAACCTAGAGTAGGAATGAACATAAAAGTGGCATTGCAGGGACTGGGGAGATAGCTCCATGGCACAAGTGCCTACGTGGCAAGTGCAAGGTCATGAGTTCGAACCCTGGTCCCAAAAGAAAAAAGTGGCATTGCAAGTGGGTGGGTGACATCCACCTGTAATCTCAGTGCTCAAGAGGCTGAGGCAGGAAAGTTGCTATGGGTTCAAGACCAGCCTGGGGTGGGGGCCGCGAGATGGTTCAGTGGTCTAAAGTGCCTGCTTAGGAAAGCTCAGGCAACTACAGGGACTGTGGTTCAATCCCCAGCACCATATGCTGCACCAGCCCCACCACCAGGGCAGGCTGAGCCAGCCGTAAAAAATAAAAATTTAAAAAAAAAAGACCAGTCTGTGCTACATAGTGACTTCAAGGTCAGCCTAACCTGCAGAGTGAGACCCTGTCTCAAAAACAACAAAAAAAAAGTGGTTTAGAGGTGCGCCATAAGATGCAACCTGGTAGAAGCCTTAGCAGACACTTATCTTGAAGGGATCTCTTCGAAGCTCCCAGTCCTCAGCCAATTTTGACATTAAGTTCCCAGATAATCCCTGGGGTTTTCCACTCAGCCAAATGCACGTGTGAGCCCAGCATAAACTGCTGAGCACAGAAGACCAGGGACGGTGAGGGCCTTGGGACAAACACTCCACCTAGCCACATCCTCTATACCAAACCCCAATGTCCTTCACTAAGGACATAGGAAGATAGCAGCTATCACTTGTGCCTGACCATCAGCAATAAATCATTATCAGAAGTGATGATCTCATCTTAAGAGAGAGAGAGAGGTCTGTGGAAACCCTGCCAGACTTTAACCCACATTTTGATGACATTTATCATAGATAAATATTACTTGCTGGGGGAATCATTAAAGTCCTGTTGATATTGTACTTTAGGATCAAGATGATCTAAGTCATGAGACTTCCTCTCCCATTTTTAAAAAATGTGATAATTGACATTTACTTAGGCACTGTGTGAAATGTTTTTCTCTACTTGTTAATACTTTAGACAAACCCACAAGTAGGCATTGAAGTCACCGCCTCTTGTTTGCAAATGACACACTGAGACCTGGAGGTGAAGCATGCTAATCACGCCAACAGTGGAACACGCCTGAGGTGAGCCTTGGAGCAGCTAGTCAGGCTGCTCCAAGGTGCAGTTGGGCTCCTCCCTGTACCTCAGTCAGTACATGACTGAGGATATGGCTGACCCTGGGACCAGCAGTAGTACTTCCCAGTTCAGAAGAGAGCTCCCAAGTACTCCACGAGGGCTCACTGGGGCCACTTTACTTTCCAGGGTAACTTGAGAACAATTTATATCTTTAACTTTGTGCCTAAACAGAAAACACATGTGCCTACTGGGTTACTAATATCCCCTTAGTTACTGCTGACTGCTCAGGTCCACAGTCTCCCTGAGGAGAGAATGGTGAAGGCTAAAAGAGGAAAATTGGATGATTTCAGGGTTCCAGGAGGATCAAAACCCTCTCACAGAATTGAAGATTTTCTCAGGGCTAAGACTAAGGCCTTCAGGGGCCAGCGAGATGGTTCAGTGGTCTAAAGCGCCTGCTTAGGAGGGCTCAGGCAACTGCGGGGACTGCAGTTCGATCCCCAGCACCACATGCTGTGCCAGCACCACCACCAGGGCAGGCTGAGCCAGCCACAAAATGAATAAATAAAGAAACAAACAAACACAACAAGCAAACAAATAAATAAATAAAATTTAAAAAAAATAAAAAATAAAAAAGACTAAGGCCTTCAGGGCTGTGGAGATAGCTCCGTGGCACAAGTGCCTGCCTGGCAAGAGCAAAGTCGTGAGTTCAAACCCTGGTCCCACCAAAAAAAAAAAAAAAAGACTAAGACCTTCTCTGGAGGGCCCATATTTTTTAGTTATCAGAAGAAGGAAGGGGACTGCTCAAAAAGGTCAGGAACCACTCAAGGACTTCTCCAAGTAAGGTACTGAGTTGATCCACCCAGCAGCGAGATGCCTGAGGCTACAGTCTTTAGCCAATGGAGGCTGGAGACAGGTGTCCTTGGCTGTGACCTTGGGTTACCCTCTGAGGCTTTAGGGCTTCACTCACTACCGCAGGCCTCACTGGGGACCAGTGACTCACTGTCTTAGTTACTTTTTGCTTGTTGCTGGGACAAATACCCGACACTCAAAATGAAGGAAGGAAAGGTTTATTTAGCTCACAGTTGCTGGAGGTTTCAATCCACATGTGGCTGGCCCAAGGCTGAGTGGAACAGGGCAGAGAGCATCCAGTTCATGGCGGCAGAACAGCAACGATCATGACAGAGGCAACAGACCAACCAGGGCAGCAGAGAGCAACAGCGTGAGTCTGTCTCTCTGTCTCTCTTTATATTACATTCAGGCTCTCTGCCTCAGTCTATCCACCTTAGGCCACACCAATAATCCCAGCCATACTCAGACCGATAACCCCATCAGTACTAAAACACATAATCCCAGTGGATCATGACTCAAGCCTCAAACTCTAGAAGTCCCCGCCCCATGATTGCATGAGGCTTTGGGGGGACAACTAGACATAAACCATAACACTCACAAAGCTGGCTTACTGAGTCCACCACCCACCTGCAGACAAGGGTCCTAGGCCTTGAGCAGACTCATGAGGACACACAGAAAGCCAGTTGGTTAATTAGGTCCTGCTCAGGCTGCTTTGTACCGGTCTCCATCATGTGCCTCTGTTTATTCAGGCTCTCATATAAATTTTAAATTTCATGTAAAGTTCAGGACTTTATACAGCTTGCATACTTTCAAATGTGTAGTTTTCAATATATTTTTGCTGCTGCTATTGTCACTGGAAAAAAAAAATCCATTATCAGAGGCACTAGCCTATGAATTTGTTCCCTTACCGAGGAATGAATGAGGATAAAAACAAAGAGACAGAATTAGGTTAAAATGTGGGCCAGAGAGCTCCTGTCTTCTGACAGAGTGGCCCAAGAGCCTGGCTTAGCCTGCCCTTATTCATGCAGGCACAGCGCGAGCAATTAGAGAGGAACGGAGGGTTCCTCTGCATCCCGCCCTCCATAGCGCCTGTCCGAGTAAGCACCTGGATCTCAGCTGTGTGGACCTCCCCTGGAACCTGCAGCGTGACTGTCAGCACATCTGCACATCACCTTGCCCTATGTGCCCACAGAGGAAGCCAAGGACACCTCCATTCTCACTACCTGGTCTCCCACACATTGCACTTTTTGACAGCAATAGCTAGAGTTACAGAGAGAAGCAACTGATTTTCATATGATAACCATGAATTCATCTAACGTAAAAATTCTACTCACTTTCTCAGAATAATGTCAGATTTCTTTGGCGGCTGGGTAGCAATGAACAGTGACTGATTCCTTTCCCTTCGAGAGAGTATTTTAATGTCATATTCCCCCATTTGAATTTTTTTCAGTTGACAATGTATATGTACATGTGTGTATTCTGTGAGGTTTTGGTATATCTTCACACTGAGAACCGTTACACCAGGCAAATTAACAAATCTACCATCTCGTGTATTTATTACTATGTATAGTCAAAATACTCAAAATCTATACTGTCTTACTGTTCTGTGGTTGCTGAGACAAATACCTGACACACAAGCTGAGGGGAGGAAAGGTTTATTTAGCTCACAGTTACTGGAGGTTTCATAATTTAAAGCAGCCTGAATTTCATAGCAAGACCTTGAGGCTGTTTGCCAACCTCTCTGAGAGAATGCAACTTGGGGTTGCGGGGGAAGAACCTCTGACAGCACGAGCTGTCTGTTTAACGGTTCTTGCCTCTCTTGTCCACGCCCCCTCAAGCCCCGCCCCTCGAGCCTCGCGCTTGACAGCCCCATGATTTACACGAGGCTTTGGGGGGACACCTAGATACAAACCATAACATCTATTTTTAGCAGTCATGAAATATGTCACCTTATTTATTGTAATCAACATTCTGTGCAAAAAAATTCTAAAGTTTATCCTAATGTTTAACTGAATATTTGGATCCAATAAGCAACACTACTTTCCCTTAAATTTAAAAATATAGTTTACATATAGTTCTCCTTACATACATTCTCTAATTCTGCTGTGAATCAGAATTTTGAGCATATGGCCAGACCATTACATTTCAATACCATTAATATGCTTTTGTTTTTCTCAGAAAATTCAGAATAGGGGCTTCAACCAACACCTCTTGTAGTTGGCGTAAGGAAGCTTGACTTAATTTCCACTTTTTCCTTTAACGCGTCTTGGGTTTTTGTTTTGTTTTGTTTTGTTTTTTTGAGGCTCCAATCTGATTAGTGCAACGTCAGCTCTCAGGAAGACTGAGGTATCTCTGAAGGAGGTGTTTCTGTTTGGTTTTGTTTCTTAAAATCATGTATTTGCTACCAAGTACTGTACTTGTCTTAATGGGAATGGTGTAAAAAACTAAAAAGGCCAATGTGAGATGTACTATAGTTAATACATAAATCTTATAAAAAGTCTCTATATTTTTTAGATGGGCTGGGGAGATAGCCCAGTAGAATAAATGCCTGCCTGGCAAGCATAAGGTCCTGAGTTCAATCCGTGGTACCGCAAAAAAAAAAAAAAAAAAAGTCTGTTTATGTATTTTCTTAGAGCAATTGTAATTTCACAGCAAAATTGAACAAAAAGTGAAGACAACTTTAAAGGTTAAAAGACTTAAAACAGAAAATTTTCGCAAAATCCCTGTTTCTTGCTCCACAGCTTCCATCTCTAGCAGCAGGAGATACAATTATATAAGCATGAGTTGGCCCACCTCGGAGTAGCACAGCTGTGATGGCAGGTGAAGTCACGTTGACGCAGCACAGTTTCTCAATTTCCACTGGCTACACTGGGGTTTCCCTTTTGTGCTGTGCGGATTTGGGTCAGTGTAAGAAGCTACCCATCCACACCACTGCAATGAAGCCCCAGGACGTTAGACATGCCAAGAAAGTGAAGGGTCTGCCAAGAACATGAAGGCAACAAGCACTGCCAGCCCAAGAGACTGGCAGTGCAGGCTGAAGCTGGCAAGACTACAGGAGCAGAACCACCCACGTGCCTTCACGCTCACATCTGCCACCACTGCCCCAGATGATGGACACGAAGCTATGGGACTTGGGTTAGCTCTGCTCAGGTTTGGTCTTATTTTGGTCTAATTCTGCCTATTTCCCTACTCTCACCTTTTGGAATGGGAATGTGCATTTGTACCATTGTAAAAACGTATATAACTTGCTTAGGGAAGCATGTATATTGCCTTGGCTTAATGGAGTTCCTAGCATCTAGGACGTCTTGGTTGCTTTCTCTCATTGCTAAGACAAAATACTTAATGTCCCAAATTAAAGCAGGAAAGGTTTATTTGGCTCACAATTTTTGGAGGTTCAAGTCTGCAGTCAGCTGGCTCCAAGGCAGATCGGTGTGGTGAGAGGGAACAGTGCAGGGCAGCAGAAGACAGCAAGAGGACCAAGAGCAAAAAGGGGCGGAGAGAAAAAAGGCTCTTTCTGTCCCTTATATTGTCCACAGGCTACCTGCCCTAGGATGGGAGCAGCACTCACGCTCATAATCCCTGCACTAGACAGTGAATCAACCACAAATTCTAGATTCAACCAACCCCACAATTGCATGAGGCTTTGGGGTGACATCTAGACACAAACCATAGCATGGGAGTATTATGTAGCTTTTTTATACGTAAACATTTGCCATACATAATAAATACATTTGGCCCAGCGAAACAGTTCAGTTGTCTAAAGTGCCTGTTTAGGCAAGCTTAGGCAGGGAACCACGGTTCAATCCTTGGCACCACATGCCACACCAGCTCTGGGCTCAGCTGGCAAAAAAAAAAAAAGAAAAAAATGCATTCATCATGGGGAATTGGAGCATATACACATTAAATCTTAATCATTTTTGCTTCTGTGAGATACTTCTCCAAAAAGCTTCATAGCTTTGGGGTGTCTGAGGATGCTTCTAAGCAGTTTTGAGGACAAGACCCTGCTGTATAGTGCATACATATAGTGGGATATAATTACGTAAGCATGACTTAACACAGGAGAATATGCATGCACCCAGGTTTATGTCAGTACAAAAGAATGTAAACATAATAGCCAATATATGCAGCTGATGAGGAAGGATGAAGAGCTCCATTTCTGTGGGGAGGAGCTCCAGTGTTTGCATAAAGCTTGGACATCCTGTCCTGGCTTCTAGTGCACACTCTTCAGCTTCCGCCTTGGATCCTTCAGCCTTCCCGTGTAGACTCATCGGCCTCTGTCACAGGCCCATTGGCCTCCTGCTATACCCTTCTGCTGCCAGCCTATTGGCCTCCTAATAGCACTGCAGTGAGCTCCAGACTTGGATGGAATTCTTCAGTCTCCAGTGTGTAGACGCCCTCCGCATGCTTCCTCATCCAACCCTGTGGATTAATGTCATAAGCCAAATTTGTAATTTCTTATATATTTGTACCTCTCATGTTATATCTGTATCTCCACCCTGACTGATGTTCCTGAGGATGATTACGTCTGACCCATCACCAATTCCACCATGAAATTATCATTCATGTGGATACTTGTCAGTTTTATTAGGTTTTTTTTTTTGTTTGTTTGTTTTTTTCTGAACCAGGGATTGAACTCAGGACCTTGCACTTGCCAGGCAGGCATTTGTGCCCCTGAGCTATCCTTCAGTTTTATTAGTAATAAATGAAATTTATACTTTGAAAAAAATATATATGCAGCTGAACAATAAAGATGCAGGGGCTGTCGTGAGGCTCTTGCACAGCTCTCACTCTGCTAAGCTTCGCTGTTGTGGAGGATGATGACTTTGTGTTTTTTGGGGGGACTTCATCTATGTACTCCTAAGTTGTTCCTTCAGCTACATGACCCCAATAGCTTCCCTTTTCCATCTTTTCCCTTCGGTCTCCCCGCATTTTCATATCTTAATCCCATTTCTACAAAATCTATCTCCCTGTTTCCTGCCACTTGCCTTTTTTTTTTTCCTCTTCAAAGTATTTATACTTTGAAGAATTTTTTATTTTTGCAACACTCACAATTAAGAGTTACCTCAGGTCTCTAGAGAGACTTTCACCTTGGACTCTGAAGTAATGCTGGCATAGCTAAAACACTGGGAATTTTTGGAGTGGCCTAAGGAGGTACTGTAACAGCTCACAGCATGCATTCACAGGTTGAATATTCAAGTTTTGTTCCACTGCATCAGTAAATAATATTAATACATGTCTTATTGCTTTTTGCTATGGCTTAGACATAAAATGTCCCCTAAGGCACTCCTACACTCAGAAGTGGGGTTTTAGTAGGTGGTTGGGCCTGCGTGTGCCAATAGTCTTCAGTGGATTCATCTACTAATGAGTTCAGTGGCTAAGTGTGCTGCAGGAGGTGTGGCCTGGGTGGAGGCCAGGCACTGGGGTCAAGACCCGGAAGAATGCATTTCTCTCCCTGGTTCCCTCTTCTCTCTGCTTCCCAGGTGCCAGCTCTCCTCTGCCAGACTTCTGCTGTGTTTCCATGCCAGGCTTTCCCTGCCTTGAAGCCAGCTGGCCATGGACTGAGCCATCAGCCATGCAAAACCTCTCCTCCTTAAACTTGTGGATGGCAGCTATTGCATCTGAGCAATGCAGAAGGTGACTAGGAGTCCTCCATTTGTAGATGTGAAAGGATTTATTTTCTGGTCAAGAGTGATTACCATCTATTGCATCCATTCTTCTTCCAGTGGACAGTCTGGTTTATTCTACAGATTGATTGCTGTGAATGCTGCCATGAAACACATTAATTCATGCAATGCTTGTCGTTCTGTTATTGTTGTGCTGGAGACTGAACCCAGACTCTCAACATGGATAAATACTCTTCCTCTGAGCTGCAGAATGAGCCCCTGCATGGGCATTTTTTGCTTTTTTATTTCGTTGTTTTTCTGTTGCCATTTCTGAGGGGGGTTGAGATAGAATCTTTCTATGTAATTGACTGGCCTTGAGCTCACTATGTAACCAAGGGTAGCCTTGAATTCATAGAAACCCACCTGACTCAGCCTTCCAAGTGCTGGAAATATAGGCATGCATCACCATGCCAGGTTAATAAGTGTATTTTTTTAAATCATCATTGAAAAATGCTGTAGAAACAAAGATGAGGGTTTGATTCTACAACCTTTATAACTTTAGAAATATCAAAAATCAGGGCCGGCGAGATGGTTCAGTGGTCTAAAGCGCCTGCTTAGGAAAGCTCAGGCAACTGCAGCGACTGCGGTTCGATCCCCGGCACCACATGCTGCGCCAGCCCCCACCACCAGGGCAGGCTGAGCCAGCCACAAAATAAATAAAATAAAGAAACAAACAAACACAACAAGCAAACAAATAAATAAATAAAATTAAAAAAAAATATATCAAAAATCAGAGAGGGATGAGGATATAGCTCAGTACCATAAGCACCTGCCTGGCAAGCGTAAGGTCCTGAGTTTGATCCCCAATATCCCTCTGGATAAAAATCAGAGAGATAAAAAGACTCTTTCAAAACTTAGGGGTGAGTTCCTCACTGCTTTGATCTTTTCAATCATACCACAGAAGAAAATCAGAAAGGAATCAAAATGTTGCTAACATCCTCTAATCAACCACTTCCACTGGAGCCCAAAGTAGAAGCATTTTTCTGAAATTTTTCTGCAAATATAGCTACTATATAATACACTGAGAATGACAGGATCTACAGATTGACAAAGTTCTGGAGAAAATTAGTTTTAGGAAAATATTCATTTTCTAAAGCTACAATAATGAAATGCCAGAAACTAGGTGTCTAAACAATAGCAATATATTTACATCAGTCAGGAGGACAGAAGTTTAAAATGCAAGTATCAAAAGAACTCATTGTGAGCTAGGAAGATAGCTCCAGAGCACAAGTCCCTGCCTGGCAAGTGCAAGGTCCTGAGTTCAATCCCTAGTTTCAGAAAAACAAAACAAAGCAAAGAACTCATTGTGAAAGATTTTAAATAAAATCTTCTGCATAGCTGCCTTTGTAGAGACTCATTGGTTTCTCAGTGGTCCCTGGCTGAAAATGGCAGGGGCATTTAGAAAATGAAGACAAGAGATAATAGCTGAAGTCAGGTGGAGGGCTGTTTGCCTGATAAGTAAAGGACCTGAACAACAACAGTAGGGATGTTTCTACCTTTGCAAAGTTAGCATCATAATACACAAGGTTGCCTAGCAACTAATGACTGAAATTGCTCAGGCAGGATGCTTTTCTCAAGACTGAGGTAGGTTGACTGCTTTAGGTATTGTGGCCTTGTCTTGTTCTCACATATATTAACAATTTCCAGCTTCAGCTGCTCCCAACATGTCTTCTTCCTCAGGTGAGATGCCTCAGTCACTGATGTCCCTTGGTATCTCTCAGGCTTAATGTTGCACAGTGCTCTCCACGAAGGCCTTCACATCTGACCTCCAAAAACTGAAGTGTGTTGCTTTAAGAGCAAATTCTGTTGAAATCCATTATGCCCCAACAGAAAACTCATACACATACTTTTATGTATTTAATACAAGGTGTACAGGGTCTTACTACACAGATCAAACTCATAGTGATCCTCCTTTCAGCCTCCCAAGTGCTGGGATTACAGACCCGCACCACCACACCGAGTCTCAATCGCCATCTCAGTGCACCCCAGGAATGGAGCTGACATGGCACAGCAGGAATTGAACCCTGGTCCCTGTATCTGCCTGAGTTCTTTTGGACTTTTTATTGTTTTGCGGTGTTTTGCTTTGCTTTGTTTTGCAGGAAGCCACACGTTTTGTACCTCAGCCCACAAAGCTCTTGAAGTTCCCAAGAAGAAGGAAGGTGAGAGGATGGTGAAATAGAGAAAAAAAAGGGACCTCAGAAAGCTGAGGTCAGGTGGAGCCCTCTCTCAACCACCATACAGCATTTATTTATACATTTGGTACTTTGATGTCACGAGACATTCTTTTTTGCCTAGCAACTAACTGATTGAACTGTCTCTGGGTTGGTGTTCTCTGCATTGAAGCCATTTGTCCATGTGGATCGCCTTGGAAACTCTTTATTCTTGGACTGGGCTTGCCTCACCCCTGCACATGTGATCAATTTCTGTCAGTAGCTCCCTGCAGTTTTAATCAATTTAGAGCCAATTCAGAAAACCTTCTTGTAACATTCTAATGAAAATGTTTACTTCTTGGGTTTTTGTAGCTTTTCTTATGGTATTAATTCTGACAAATCTATGACCAGCTGTCTTACTTTCCTCATTTCAGAGACAAAATACTCAACAACCACAAGTTAAGGCAGGAACTTAATTTATTTAACTTACAATGCTTATTTAACTCACAATGTGTAAAAGTTTCAGTCTGTAGTTGGCTGGTTCCAACGCAGAGTGGGATAATAGAAGGGCGTCACAAAGAAAGTTCATGGTTGGCAGAAAGTAGCAAAGCAAGAAGAGTCAGCCACAGATCTATTCCTTATATCTTATCTCGGTGGATGGCACCTACACCCTTAACCCTAATGCCCTTCATCCTATCATCAAACTATGAATCCATCCCACCATCATACACTCTAGATCCAGCCATGTCTGGAAAAGCTCCACTTACGATGGCATAAGGCTTTGGGGGAATCATCTAGACACAAGCCATAAAACCAGCCTCCTCAACCAACATAACTGCTATTTATAAAATTCATTTGGTGCCAGGCATGGTGGCACACACCTGGATTCCCAGCACCTAGGAGGCTGAGGCAGGAGAACTGCTGTGAATTCAGGGTCAGCCAGGACTACACAGGGAGATACTGTCTCAAAAATCAAAATAAATAAACTAAATTAAAAATAAAGACAATTTCCTTGGTCCTTAACACCTGAGCCCATCATCTGCCTCCAATGATGGCAAATGCCTCTAAACCTGGGCACGGAGACACAGGTGTCAGGTGAGCATGTGCAAGGGTTGGACCCTCCACGTTTTGGACGTTAGATGTCCGATAGCCATACTGAGGGATATTTCTGGTAAATTTCCTTCCTCATTTACACAGGGTAAGTGGCTTACCCAGGCTTGTAGCAATGCAAACAGTATGAGCTGGGGAAAGACAGGTATTCTGGAGATCTGCTTGTCACTGTCACTGGAAAAGCTGATTGTTTGCTAGGACTAACTAGGCCTTTGCCTAAGTAGGGGTGTCATGGCTGACCTTACACAAACACTGTGCTGGCTAATAAAAAAAACATGAACTTGTACCGGTTGGAAATGTAATGTTTTCCTTTCTCTGTTTGGAAGGAACCTGGGCTTGTTTCCTAGGCTTTTCATGCTCACCAAACTTTAAGAAATATAGGTGACCTCTTGGTTCACGTTCTGGTCTTCATATGATAAGCTCTACCTCAACACACACACACACACACACACACACACACACACACACACACACGAGAGCTCAGGATCCTCAACACAGCAAGGTGGGGGTGCAGGGTGCCTCCCCTCCTCTCTGAAGGACTCTACAGCATGTACAGCAGAGTGCTCTATTGCGATTTGGACCATGTTGGACGGTCAAGGAGTCATCAGGAGGACTGAGGTCACTTCCAGCACCTCCACCGCCCTGTGTGGGCTCCCCTGAGTACTGGCCTCCATAACATCCTGCAGTCCTTTGGGTCCCGTGCGGTCCCGAGCGCCCCTCGTCTTTCTTGCTGTCCGGGAAGCTTGGGCCTGGTCCTTAAGCCTTCGGGCCTGTCTTTGCTCCAGAGTACAGCTGCCTTCCCTGCCTGCTGTGACGCTCCTCCTCGAGTCTCGGTGAACTTTTCACGTTCTCCGCCCAGCCCCAGGCCCACGCTCCCTCGGGGTCCCCACGACCTCCGTCTCCGGCACCGCCCACGGCTCGGCCACACGTTCCGGGCTCAGGGCTCGGCTGGCCATCTGCGCTGCCCTCAGGCTCTGTCCTGCAGCCTGGGCCCGGCCGCTCTCGGTCCCTCCTGGGCTTAGACCCTTCGCTCGGATTCTCTTCTCTTTGGCCTCAGGCACCCACAGCCCGCCTGGAACCTCTGCACTGGGTCAGACACTCCGCCTGGGAGTCTCGCCCCGCCACGTTAGGTTCCAAACGCGCCTAGAGGGTCACCCAGTGCTCCACGCCCATCCGCGCCCGGCCAGCTTCCTCGGCCAACCGCGGTCCACCCCGCCGAGCAGCGGCTCGGCCGCACTCGGCAATCTTCGGCAGGACTCGGCTCCCTCCGCCCAGCATCGTCCTCTGCCGGCCGCCAGGTTTCTCCGAGCGTGCTCACCTCCCCCCAACCCTCCTCGCTCACTCGGCGCTTCTGGGGTTCCCAGCCCCGGCCTCAGATCCCTCCGCGCCTCCCTGGGTCCCTGCGCCCCGCCCGGGTTCCAGGTCTGCGCCTCCTCCAGGGTCCCCGCCAGTCTTTGGGGCCCACCCCTCGGGCTCAGGTCCCCCGCTGCCCGCCTCTCGCGCGAATCCACCCTCCTCGGCCATCTCCGTGTTTCTTCGGTTATTTCCGCCGCACCTCGGGTCTGTTCCTTTATCTCCGGGTCTCTCCGTGCTTGCTCGGTCCTTTCCGCCAGTCCCTGCGCCTGGCTCTTGGTGGCGCTGCCCTCCTTCTGTGCTCCGACCTAGGATGGCAGGCGCCCTTCCCGCGTTCTGTCCAGGGCTTGACCTGGACCAAGAAGGACTAAGAAAAAGGGTTGCCCTCTGAGAAGTGGGGACGAGTGTCGGCATTTTACTTCGTGTTTCTCTTCACGGACAACCTTGGGAGTCATCCGGGCGGTGCGGAGCCTTGGCCTTTTCTTATCTGTCCTCAGCATTGGCCCGTTATTCTCCGGGTTTGGGCTTTTCCTTTGCTAGGGAGAAGTCTGGACTACGAGTAAATGAGGGTTGTGCGTAGTGACCCACTTTCCTCAATGTCTCTTGAGTCCTTGCCTCCACACATTGCTTGGGGACTTGTAGATGTTATAGTACATGTTGCTCTTGTTATTTTGCGGGAAGACTAATTCAGGAGACCTTCCTTATGTGACATTTTAGGGGGACTGTGGCTTAGGTCAGTTGTTTAAGCGCCTGCTCGGACAAATGCAGGCAGTCTCAGGGGAGCAGGTTTTGATCCCCAGCTCCACAAGCCTTACCCAGCCCGCCTTTAAGGCAGCCTGAGCAGGTCAAAAAAAAAAGTCCTTCCATTTTAATGAAAATGCCCCCAAGGTTTCTCATAGCTTTTCTTATGCTATTAGTTCTGACAGCCAAAACTATGACAGCCTCCTCAACCAATGCAATTGCTCTTTTCAACAGTCCACTTGATCCTTATTGCCTGAGCTGTCAACTGCCTCCCTGTGATGATGATCAGAGTGGTGCATTCTGAAACTGGGGCACTGAGCCTCCGGTATCAGATGGGGAGACGCAGGATTTGTCTCCTGAGGCCAAGTTGGAGCCTCATATTTTGGGTGAAGGTGTGGTTACTGCCCACAGGTGTGCATGGAGGGCGAACTGCAGGCTGTGCCTGAGCTCCCGTACTCATTTAATTGGAGAAAATCTTTTGCCCAGGCGACTCACAATGCAAATCTGTGAAAGTGGGAAGACAGGTGCTCTGGGAAGCTGTCTGTCGCTGTCACGAGAAAGCCTCCTTGGTTGCCTAGAGCCAGTCTGGCCTTTGCCTATCTCAGGGTGTCACTGACTTTACTCAAACTCTGAGCTGGCTAATCACAGGACGCACATGCATACTGGCTGGATATGCTGTGGCACCGGGAGCCTCTTGCCCTTGCTGTTTGTGGGCTTGCTTTCTGCGCTTTATCTGCACTAAATGAGTGATCTCTTGGCTCATGATTGGGTCTCCTTACTATGGCTCCTCCCTTCAGACACATGGATGGAGTGGTGTGTGGAAGCGGGGACTGGAGAGCTGATGGGACACGGGTGTCTCCTCTCCCTGTAGGCCTCTGTGGAACACACAGGGAAGGGTCTGTTCAGATCCAGGCCCTCTGGGAGTGTCACAGCACTTGGTTCCAGCATTGAGAAGTGACCCAAGCACAAGCCAGTGAATCATGAGCCTGGGCCAGTGTCCAGGTCACCAGCTTTGATGACACCCAGGGAAGCTGGACTGCTTCTTTCTCATCAGTCTGCATTTCCTGGGCCTCACCTGCCCAGAAGTGCAGCCACCTCACAACCCTGGTGACAACACTGGCATTCCTATCCACTGTGGCCAGCTGCAGCTCCACCCAGTACAAGCTCCTCATCCCTCCTCGTCATTATTTTGTTCCAAACCTCATGTTCCCTTCAACCAGAGCTGTTGTACAAATCCCACTTCTGTGACCCCAAATGCCTGAACTCACTCTCAGATTCACCCAAGGCAACCCCAAGAAAGATCATGCCCACATGAGAGGTGCATGAGCCATTTGTCCGGGGAACATCCCTGCCGGGGTGGGTCCCACTGGTAGATATTCTCTGTAGCACATGTGAAGTCAGGGATACAACAGCTGGGCTCTGTCCCCAGGGTCCAGAGCAGGAGAGCGCATGAACTCTGGACGTTGACAGAGGGACTTCTTGGACTTCATAAACATGAAGCCGGTTGCATACCTGCACTTCTATAATCTCAGCTACTTGGGAGGCAGAGGCAGGAAGGCCAAAAGTTAGAGGCTGGCCCCAGTGAGTTAGCAAAATCTCAGTTCAAATGAAAAATAATGGCCGGCCAGGCGTGGTGGCGCAAGCCTGTAGTCCCAGCACTTGAGAGGCTGAGGCAGGAGGATCAGTGTGAGTTCGAGACCAGCCTGGGCTACAAAAAGTGAGCTCAAGGCCAGCCTGAACTGCATAGGGAGACCCTATCTCAAAACGACACAAAAAAAAAAGGAAGAAAGAAAAAGAATGGCCAGGCTTTCTAACACAAGCCTGTCACCCCAGCACTTGGAGGCTGAGGCAGGAGGATCATTGTGAGTTGGAGGCCAGTTTGCACTACAAAGTAAGCTCAAGGCCAGCCTGAGCTGCAGTGAGCCCCTATCTAAAAAACAAAAACAAATGGGTACAGCCCAGTGTAGAGGACCCCTGATTTCGTTTCCAGTACTGGAGCTAGGGCGCTGGCACTCTATGCAACTAGAACCAGTGATGGAAAGCAATTCTGTGGCCCAGCAAAATAGCTCAGCAGTCTGAAGCACCTGTTTAGGGAAGCTTAGGAAAGCACAGGGACCACAGTTCAATCCCATACACCCCAGGGCAAGCTGAGCAAGCCACACACACACAAAAAAAGATTCTGCAACTTTCTGAGGTTCTTCCTGATTAGAAGCTGGGTTGAGGGCCAGGAATATAGCTCGCCAGCATAAGTGCCTGCCTGGCAAGTACAAGGTCCTGAGTTCAATCAGTGGCACCACAGAAAAAGAAGAAAACAAACTGGTTTGTAGTTAGGCCACACGGTCACAGCCTCCACAGCAGCCTCCCTCTGGACCCTGCCTGTTGGAGGTTCCCTGGATAGGAAGCTGAGGTGGGAGGAAGGCAGAGAGCTGCCATGTTGGGGCCAACTCAGGAGACCCCCGCCCCCACCCAGACACGGACTGACCTAGTGGGACCAGGGCAGGGCCAGCTCCCACTGGGTCTGATCTGTGGGGCATCCCTGGGTCACAGAGCCATTGCTGCCTCCAGGGGGAGGGACAGCTCTGACCCCACACTTGCCTCAGGGCCTCTCCCTGGGAAGGGTCTTGGGCCCCTCAGCCCTGCACTGGGAGCTCTGGGGCACAGCCCTTGCGTGCTCCACATTGGTGACCAGGTCACTGGCTGCAGATGCACTGCAGGGAGTTCCCGCGAGGGCAGTGAGAGACCAGAAGCTCCACTGCCAGCCCAGGCCTGAGCAGGCCCCACATCAACCCTCAGCCCCACCCCAGATTGTGAGGCTTCTCCACATCCCAGGCTCCACTGACCCTGCTGGGTGCAGGCCATGAAGGGCTGGACAAGGTGCAACACAGATAGTGGCCACAGGTCCCCCACAGGATGCTCCACCACGCAGCCCCATCCCCCCACCCCCCACCCCATCAGTCCAGGGCTGGTGCAGCGCCAGCCGCAGCAGGGACTGATGTCATCTTCCTCATGACTGTCACCCAGATTATTATGTTCAGGGATGGACTAGGGAAGGTCCCTGAGGGAAAGTCCCCTGCTGTGCCGCCTGGCTCCGGGACAGCCTCCTCCTGCCCCACCCCCATGTCCACAGCCCAGCAGGGCTGCATACCCTAGGGGCTGAGGCAGCTGCAACAGGAAGAGTGGCAGCCAGGGAAACTGCGACCATTTAATCATGGTGAGAGGGTGGGACATTTGGCTGTCCCTCAGGCTCGGCAGCCCACCTTCCCCAGGAGCCAGCGCCACGGCCTTCACATAGCCCGGGAGGACCCTGCGGGCAGCACTGGACGCGTGAGCGCGAGGCCACACCTGCCCATCCCTGTTGCCCCACGGGGATCTAGCCTCTGGCCCCTCAGTAGCCTCTGTCCATAATCTCCCAGGCCAGGGGGAACCTCAGAGTGGTGGCTCTTCCTTCCAAGGGGTCCTCGTGGGGACCCGCTGGGAGAGGGGGCGGGTGGTGGCCTTTAAGGCTGCAGAGGGCCCACTAGGCTGGAGCCAGGTGGTGGGAGTTTTGACCTCGGGGCCAGGGGCGGGCACAGAGGACGATGAAGCCTCCATGAAGAGTGGGGCACCTGGGGTGGACAGGGGCTGGCCTGGAGAGGCTGGAGGTAGAGAGGGGGAGGGCGGTGCCCCGGGGGAGCCTGGTCTTCCTGGGAAAGGGCCCCCCAATTCCCGTTGGGGCGAGGCCTGGGCTCCGGGCTGGCCTGTGGGCTCCGGGAGCAGGTGAGACGTGTTGGTCCTGGAGAGCAGCTGGCGTCGCCGGAGCGTGGACTGCGGCAGGGATGTGGGGGGCGGCCCGTGGCAGGAGCTGCAGGGGTCGGGGACCTTGGTGGTTTCGTGGGGGCTTCGGGCAGCTCCAGGAGGGCTTGGCTCTGGCTTCATGCCAACTGGGCGCAGGGAGCCTGGGGAGGGCAGGGAGCAGACCCTCGGCTTCTGCCCAGGGCCTCAGCAGCTCTGGGACAGGCAGGGGCACGGATGCCAGTCTGTCTTCAAGGGACCTCCAAGCTCCAGGACAGAGGCCCAGGAGCCATGGCCCCTGGGCCTGCGCCAGTTCGTGCAGGCTGCTGCAGGCACGGAGCCCCTGCACCTTCATTTCCTGTCTGCCTCAGATAGCAGGAAAGGCCCAGGCGTTGCCAGCTCAGACCCAGGCAGTACCGACGACACAGCAGTGATGGATGGGGTGGATTCCCCAACAGTGACAGCCAGGCCACCAGGTGTGGGAGGCTGAGGCACAGCAGCAGCAGTGCAATGAGCTGGGGCGACACACAGGACTCTGTCCCGCAGCTCTTCCTGGGAAGCTGGAATAGTCTCCACAAAATCTGGAGCAGTGGCCCCGTGGGGCCCGGCAGTGTCTCGCAGGAAGGGCTTGCCTAGCGTGCCAGGCCCTGGCTCAACAAAGCACTGAAAAAATAATGGCTTCTATTGCTTTGTTGTTTGCAGCCTCAGCCTGGAACGCCCCACACCCTCAGGGGGAAAAAGCAAACCAGAGAAAAAGGATATCGCACCGTGGCTACAGGCACATCTGAGGGCGGCCAGCCCTCAGGTATGACCAGATAAGATGGAGGGACCAGGCCTGCAGGCCTCCCAAGGACAAGCAACGTCCTCGCTCTGGTATCACCTGGCCCCAGAAAGTCTGCACCGGCATCAGTCCCTCGGTGGCGGCCAGGCCCTCCTGATCTGTCCCTTTCTATAAAGGTGCTGGGTTTTGCCTGTGCCTTGCCAGGTGACCTGCGTCCCCCCTGGATCAGCATTATCTAAGCAGCTCTACTCCTCATCTTATTGGTCGATCATAGTTTTGACCCTTGTCATACCCACCTCTGACTTTGCACTGGGAAACCTTCTGACAGGAGTGGGGTCTGTGGCAATCCACTTTCGGATCCACTCTTATTTTTCAGGAGTTGTGTCTCTCTCAGTAAATTTTGCCTGTTCTTAACTTCTGTGGTTCCCTGAAATTCATTCTCCAGTTTTGAGGAACGTGAGCTCAGCACGTCTTACATCTGGCTGGACTGGACGGGAATTACAATTTCCCAGGAGCAGAAGCAGCCAGTCTGGTAGGCACGGACCCAGGGCCCCCGGAAAGCTAACAGTCTGAAATGGTTTGGGAGTGCAGGAGCTGCTGGCTCCATCACCAGGTCCTCCTGCTTTAGAAGCCCGTCAGAGTACACTGTGGGAGACACCATTCCCACTGACACCCTAGGACTGACTCCTTACTTTCTGTCCCCCACATGGTCCCACTGCCCTGCCTAGTACTTGGGCTTAAACCCTGGACTTTTGTACTGAGCTACAAGCCCAGTACTTTAGTATTTACTTTGTAATTTTTTAGTGTATTTTTTGGTACCAGGGATTGAACTGAGGACCTTGTGCTTGCCAGGCAGGTGCTTATGCCACTGAACCATCTCCCCAGCCCTGTTATTTTTTATTCAGAGACTGGTCTTGCTAAGTGACCTAGGTTGAGCTTGAACATGCAGTCCATCTGCCTCAGCCTCCCAGAGTGCTGGGATGACAGTATGCACCAAGGGCAGCAGGCCCTGGTGTGCTGTGGAAGCCACTTCCCTGCTGGGCCTGGGCCTCTCTGCAGCAGCCTTCTGCTAGCTTGACTTGGAGAGAAAAACCCACGTGGAAAGCAGCAGGTGACAGCCCAGGCCACAGGCCGCTTACCTGAGCAGGAGGCACAGCAGTCCCCAGCAGGGACAGGCAGGGCAGAGTCTGTGCAGGCCAGCGAGCAGGGGACCCTCTCACAGCTCACCTCTCCCAGCTGAGGAAGCAAGGACACTCGTGAGGAGCAAGGGCACAGCCCAGGTACCAGCACGCCCACAGCCAGAGGTGTGCACCACATGCACGAGCGCGTGCGCACACGCACACATGGCCAGAGGCGTGCAGGGCTCACCTGGCATGTGCAGCGCGTGCAGGGCTCGTCATCCAGCATGAAAACCTGGCCATTGGTCACCTTCCTGCCCTCATAGTTGCAATCTGGGGGCACAGGACATGGCGTGAGGGCTTCCTCTCACTGGAGCCCGGGGCAGGAGGCCGGCCCCACTCACCGCGGCACACAGGGCAGCATTCGCCGTCAGGGTGGAAAGGGTAGGTACAGGTGATGGGGCAGTCCACCGGCGAGCAGGCCACCGAGCCTAGCTGTGGACACAGAGACGTTGGCACCATACTCAGGCAGCAGAGCCAGGGAAGCATCAGGGCGGGAGTGGGCCATGCTCCTTGTCATCCTGCCAGGACAGTGGCCTCCAAAGAGCAAAGGCCTGGCAGTATCCGTGAGCTCAGCAGGGACATGTGGGGAACATGTGGGTGAATGCTCAGGACCAGGACCTGGGTCTGCCTTGCACAGCACAACCAGAGAACAGGCAGACTTGAGGCCCATGCAGCCCAGCGCACAGCCACAGTGCCTGTGAGTGAGGCGCCAGGTCCCCCAGGCTGGGCCTACAGTCCAGTCCCTTAAGGACCTGTCCTCTTCCCACCTTCCACAGTGAGCCACAGGGAGAAGCGGCAGAACTTTCCCCTCTGCCCCAGACTCACTGCCCCCAGCCAGCCCACACAGGGCTCTGAAGAACCTGTGGCTCAGTCTCAGCACTGAGAGCCCCTGGCTGAAGTGTGTGGACTGATGATGCTGCCCTAGGGCACCGCTGCCCCCACCCATAGACGGTCCAGGGCTTGGGAGAGGAGCCGGCACCCCCAGTAGGAACCCCAGGCCACATTCTTCCCAGCCCAGATCCACTCCCTAACTGTCCTATTAACCCGGCCTGTGGACACTGGCTTGGATCTACCCCAGGCAGCTAGAGGGACCTCGGGGCCTGGGGGCGGGGCTTCCGTAGGAGGCAGGCCGTACCAGGCAGATGCAGCTGAGGCATGGGTCCAGTGCTGACGGGAAGGTTTCATTGTTGTAGAAGACTCGGCCAGTGTAGGTGCAGCCTGTGAGCAGTGGAGCAGAGGGCAGAGCTCAGCTGGGAGACAGGTATCCAGGTGGGCTGCCCCGGCCTCGGCCTCAGCTGGGGACCACAGGGTCTACACTGCGGCATCTCAGGGGCAGCGGACCGGGACACACATCATTTCCTCCACCCACTCCCCTTCCACTGGCCTTCCAGCTCCTGGCACCTCAGGCTCGGGTAAGCTAAGATGCCACTTTGGCCCCAGATTCCACCATGGTGACAGGCAGGCAGAAAAGTGGGTTACGCAGAAACAAAACTCATCTAAAAGATACCTAGTAAGCGTTAGGTGGGTCACAGAGACTATGAAGACAAGGCCATGGAGTTAACGATGGCAGTGGACCCCGCATGCGCTTACTTTACTCTCTGTAGTTTCTTCTTTTCTACAACCAGCTATGCTTGTAGAGATAGTAGAAAAGATAAAAGTGGCTATTATTAAAAACCACAAGCCGGGTGTGGTGGCACACGCCTGTAATGCCAGCACTTGGGAGGCTGAGGCAGGAGGATCAATGTGAGTTCAAGACCAGCCTGGGCTATAAAAGTGAGCTCAAAGCCAGCCTGAACTGCACAGTGAGACCCTGTCTCAAAAAGACAAATAAATAAGCAAACAAACCAACCACAGCCTCAGCTGGGTGGAGTAGCACACACCTGTCATTCCACTAGTTGGGAGGCTGAGGCAAGAGGACGGAAGAAGGTTCCAGCCCACACTGGCAGTAGAACAAAGCCCTACCTCCAAATCAAATTTGGCAAAAGGCCTAGGCTTTGGCTCGGTCAAGGAGGGCTTGCCAGGCACGTGTGCGGTCCTAGCTGAGCAGTGGGTACAGTGCCAGTCCCCAGTACACACAGGGAGCAAAACCACCGCACTTCCCTGGTTTCCTCCTCTGCGAGGAGGGGAGACCCAGGTCTTTGGGGCCTGACAGGGGATGAGGCTTGGCCAGTGTGAGCAGCCTGGCAAGGCGAGCCAGGCTCAGGACCCCTGAGAACTGTGGCGGGCTGGGGTAGGAGTTACCTGCCGAGCAGTCGGGGCAGCACTGCCCAGGGATCCGGATGGGGTGGGGACAGGAGTCCACACAGTCTGTCCGCCTGCAGCTCACGGAGCCATCCGCCTAGAGGAACGAGGGGTTCACCAGACCCTGCTGGCCAGCCTCACTGTCCAGGCCAAAAGAGGGCAAAGCACACAGCTCGCCCACCCTCAAGGCGCCACCCTGCAGCCAGGGGTGCAGGTCCCATGGAAGGCAACGGCTGGGGAGGTGACCTGAGCCTTCCCACAGGGGTCTGCACGGCCCAGAAGGGGGCCCTTGGCTGGGTTTCCAAGGGCACCTGTCACTCTGGCCACATTCTTCCCTCAGTGCTCCCTGGACCCTGGCCCACCCCAAACTACCGAGGATAATAAAATCCTTTCTTAATAGGAATACATCCCACGTTTACCTTGGAAGACCATACAAGATTCCCCCACACACACTTCCTTCCACCCTCCTGCTTTCTCTGTTTAAAGAATCTGACTGTTCGCCATCTTTTCTCCTTCTCTCTTATGAAACAAATGCCAAAATCTTCAATACTGGAGAGAAGCCCCCTGCGGGGTGGCTGTCCTCTAACTCTCACAAAGCACGCTCAAGCTTACAACGGCCAGAGGCAGGAAAATTGCAGGTTCAAGGCCAGCCTGAGCAGTGGAACAAGACCTTATCTCAAAATAGAAATTTTAAAACCAGCTGGGGTGTAGCTCAGCAGTACAGCACTTGCCTAGCATGCACAAGGACCTGGGTGTGAGCCCCAGCACCACACACACACATACACACACACACACACACACACACACACACAGAGCGCAGGCCAAGCCCCTCACACACAGGTATGCACAGAGAATCAGGCTGGGCCTGGGTCCTGCAGCTCTGGCGGGGCCTCCCGAGGGGCTGCTACACTACTGCTCCAAGACCTATCTTGAAAGGGCAACGGGAGCCAGGTGGCTACAGCGAGGCACAAGAACACCCAGCGAGGGCGCAGCTGGCGAGCTTCACCGTCCCCTGGCTTGGCGGCAGCCTTCTCCTAACCCAGGTCCTAACCTGCCTGGCCCCACCTTGGAAGCCCAGGACCCGGGCACAGCCAGGGCCAAAGCTCATCATTCTGCACAGGCACGGGCACGGGCCAAGGGCCCCACACAGCACAGCACGGCCGAGAGGAGGGGACCCCAGAGTGGGCAGCGGGAAGCAGCTGAAGGCGAGCAGGCTGTCATTCACCTGGCAGATGCATAACTCACAGGGGTCGCCGGGCGACCAGATCTGTCCCACCGGAAACTCGGCCCCATTGTCATTCAGGGAGCAGCCTGGCTAGGGCAGGAGGGGAAGGAGTGGGCAAGAAGGTGAGTGTGGGGCCTGGAGCTGCAGGAGGCGCACAGGGCCCTCCACGGACACACACGCGTGCAGGCGCGCACACACACACACACATACACACATACACACGGGCACGCCCTGCTGAGTACTCAGCACCACCCCTCCTGCTCAGCCTCACCTGAGCGGGGCGTGGGCTTGAGACAAGAAAAGCAGCACTGGCCAGGGCCCAGCCGCCACTCCTCCCGGGGACAGTCTGGCTCAGGACACGGCGTGAAGGAGCAGGTCACCTTCCCATTCTGGAAGGCAGCAGGGGCATGGACAGTGAGGACTGCCGGGAGAACCTAGCCTGGCCCTCACCACCCGGGCCTAACCCTGCTCCTAACCCTATCACCCCCTGCATTTCTCACGCCGCCAGGGGGTGTCCCAGCACCAAAGCCATAGCCCTCTGTATCCAGAGCCGGCTCTGTTGTCCCCCACCAGCCCCAGGCCTCATCTCACCTCCCCTCTCCATGCCCACAGCCAGGCCACACTCATGTCACCCAGTGTCCAAGAGGCCCAGAGCAGGTGGCCCTCAGCCCCCGCCTTGCCTACTGCAGCATCTAGACACCGCACCCTCTAGGCATCCGGGAGCTCAGCCCTAACCTTATGCAGGCACTGCCACGCCTGTGCCGAGGCCTGGCCCTGGGACCCTGGGTGGCTCCCTTTCTCTGGGGCAGCCAGAACCTTTACACCTCCAGAGATGCGCGGGTGGGCTGCGGTCACCTACCTGGCAGGCACAGGTAGTGCAGTCGTCATCCGTGCCACTGAACACAGCCCCCTCGGAGTACCAGTGGCCCTGGAAGTGGCACCGCACTGTGCGGAGAGGGGACATGCGGCCCAGATGGGCGTCAGCCAGGCAGCCTGGGCGCACACACTCGCCAGACCTCTGTTTCCCCCACCTGCACAATGGTCTTGGTAGCATGTCCTAACTCACAGAGACTGTGCTAGCCATGCAAAGGAACCTAATTGAAATAGCATAACAGGCCAGACATGGGGACAAAGGCCTTGGTACTAGCACTCCGGGCGACTGAGCACAAAGAGCTCAAGTCTGAGCCCAGTCTCAGCAATTTAGCAGCTTTGTCAGAACCTGTTTTAAGGTAAAAAAATAAAAAAACACCGGGAAGGGTTGGGGCGATAGCGCAGTAGACTAAGCACTTGCCTGGCAAGTGCAAGGGCCTGAGTCTAGTCCCTGGTTCCACAAAAAAAAAAAAGCACTGGGGAGGGAGCTCAGTGCAAAGGCTCCAAATTCAATCCCCACTACTGCAAAATAACAATAATAATAACATATAACATGTAAAAGTTAAAACAAAACATTTTAAAAGAAACACCAGCTTTGAAATCGCTCTGCTCCACTGCTAACAGGCTGTGCGTCCCTGAGCAATGAGGTGACTTCTCTTAACCTCAGTTTCCTTGTCCCAACAAGAAACAGCGGTGGCACAAGGATGCCCTGCGGGAGGACACGGGGTAGCAGGGACGACCACGATGGTGCCGCAGTCACCTCAGGACAGAGTGCCCCAGGCAGCAGATGTGCGGTGCACCTGCACCCTCCCCCAGGCTGCCCCTTCCCATCCCCCTGCACAGAGGGAACCCAAGCCACTCACCAGGGGCACAGGTGCAGCAATCTGGCTGCAGGGCCGCCTCGCAGGGGCCAGGAGGACACTCGGGCGAGATGCAGGACACATTCCCGGCCTGCAGAGATGGGAGCTGGGCTGGGACCCACCCTAGCAGGCTACATGTATCACACCCTCCCCTCCTAGAGTGCCCAGGGGAAGCTACTGGGGACCCAAGAAAGTGCCACTGCATTATGGCCCTTTCTGGGGCTCCTGCTCAGAGGTTAGAAGACTCCCTGCTGGGACTCTATGGAGCCAGTCCCTGTCACATAAAACTCTCCCAACAGGAAAGGGAGACCTGGCCCCTCTGGGGTTACGGCTGAGCTGTGCATGACCTGAGGGGCTCTTACGGGCTGGTCAAAGAAGTAAATTTAAAAACAAATTCTAAAAATGTGAAGGTAAACTGGGGGTGGGGGTGGGGGGTGGGGGGTGTGTGCATGGGATGCATGCCTGTGATCCATGCACCTGGGAGGCTGAGGCAGGAAGATTGACAGGAGTTCAAAGCTACAGGTTCCATTACCAAAGCCAGGCCAGGAGCCATTTTTAAAGTTGGCAAGGGTGGGAACACAGGTTGGTGGCCAGGGCTGGGCTCAGGACTCAGACCTCAGCCCAAGTCTCTGCAGAAACGGACAGGGAAGTGGGCCTACAGCAAGCAGGACCTAGGGTGGGAGCTAGATGTAAGGCGCAGCGGGACAGCACAGAGCTCAGCCCTGCCTGGCTCTCAGTAGACACTCACTACCTACCGTGGGGTACCGAGCCAGGCTAGGTGGCACACTCCTGCAACCCCAGTTACTCAGGAGGCTGAGGCAGGAGGATGGCACGCAAGCCCAGCCTGGGTAGCTTAGCAAGAGCTTGTCTCAAAAAATATAGATGCTCTGGGGCTGTAGCTCAGTGCGGAGGCCCCAGGTTCAATCCCCAGAAAGGCAAAAAGTAAAAATAAAATCTTCTCAGCAAGCCGAGGGTGTAGCAACACTCGTTTTGGGGGCAAATCTTTAGCCAAAGAGAGCAAGCAGCCCAGGAGGCTGAAGCCTGCGCCTCTGCTCCACTTCCTTCTTCACGCCCCACCCCCTTCAATTCCCCAGGTTCCGACCCAAACCCGCAGCCCCAGAGGGCTACTAGCTCCTTTCTCCAGGCAGCTCTGAAAGCTGGGAAAATACCAGGGGGCCGGGCTGCGATGCTTACCAGACAGACGCAGACGGTGCAGTTCTCACCGGGAGGCGAAAACACATCCCCGTCCGCCCGGACCGCACCGCTGTGGAAGCAGCCTGCATGGCCGCAAGGGCATCAGCCACTCGGAGTGCCGCAGGATGCCCGCACAGCACCAGAGCTGGAACCTCTTGCTCTGCCGGAGACACCCTAAGGACACGCTAGGATCCCAGGGCTGACAGGAGACATCTGCAAGCGCCTGCAGCCATCGGGGCCCTCGGGGCCCCAAGGGTCTGAACACGCAGCATCTCTGCCCCAGCACACAGGAAAGACAGGATGCCTGTGCCCACGACTGAGCTGTCGCCTCAGTTTCCCTGAGAGGCCTTGGGCAGTCACTGAGCTGCTCCACCACTGACATTTCCATCTTGAAATGGAAATGCCACGATGTGCCCAGCAGGTCACGGAGGGACTCAGCCTCCGTACCAAGCACCAGCACTTGGCATGCTGGGCGCCGTGAAACTCCTCTTTGGTTTTGGTTTCTGCTTTTGTTCTTTGCAGTGCTGGGGATGGAACCAGGGCTGGCACATGCGCCCCAGCCCCGGGAGAGACTAGCGACTGCTGCCATCTCCCCAAGAGCTCTACAACCTTGCACTTGAGAGCCTGCCCTGTCTGGAGGGTCCTTAATTCACGCCCCTGTGTCACACAGGCCTCGGAGATACGTGCAAAGCAGGGTTGTACAGCCTGGGGGAAGGGCCAGGGAGGACTAGCAACTGGGTGCAAACAGAGAAGGGGGGGGGGGCGCAGACGCAGTGCAACCCTGGGAGGGACTTGGCCAGGGGTGGGGGTTTGGGGAGATGGACGGGGTGAATGAATGAATGAATGAGGGTTGCAACAGCCTAGATGGTGGGGGTCACAGCTCAACCCCCACCTGCAGGGACAGGGTACCCAAGCACCCCAGAGATCAGGCAGCTCACAGCTCCCTAAATGACTTGAAAGTGCAGGACAGCGGGCACAGGCCTGGGGTAAGGATGGCTGGGAGGAAAGAAGAGAACTGCCACCACCACCGCCACACACGCGCACCCTCGCCCGGGTCCTGTCTCACCTGTGCAGGATGGGCAGCACCCCTCATCCTGAGGGGGTGCTGGGTGGGAGCACATGGCCTCACAGCTCACCTTCGCACAGGTCACCTCCCCGTCCTGGAAGCACAAGCCAGCGCTGCAGCCACCTCCAGGCCATGGGCACAGCAGTGGGCAGCAGACCCACCCCCCACACCCACCTCGCACCGGCACTGCGTGCACCCCGACACAGCCCAGCGGCTCCCTGATGTGTGCACGGCTCCCAGGTGCCAGCAGGGAGAGAGTCCCGGGGCCAGACTCTGGTCCTCAGGGTCATGGGGGGAAGAAGGGGTGGCAAGCGCCTCTCCCTGGAGGAGGGAGGGGGGTCCAAGGGTTCCCAGCATCGAGGCACCAGGTACTGGAGTGGAAGTCAGGGTGGACAACAGCCAAATAGGCTCTGCAGGGTGGGTGGTCCCGACCCCAGCCAAGGGACCTGGGGCTCCAGAACTGGGACTGTGACCTGGGGACAGGCCTGGCTGGCCAGTGTCAGGAAGCAGCAATGCCATCTCAGGAGGCCTGGGCTGCAGGATGGCCGAGGGCGCCAGCACCTCTGGGGGCAGAGCTGCAAGGGAAGCACCAGGTCTCCTGGGGCAGGAGGCAGGGGCTAGGGCTCAGACCCGACCACCACCAGCCCAACTCGGTGGAGTTAAGGGAAAACCGATGGGGCTGCGAGACAGCCAGCAGCCGCAAGGGAAGAACGATGGGACACAACTACACAGGAACAAGGGCTCCAGCCTCACCAGGCCATAGCCAGGACCTAACCCAACTCTAAGCCCTCATCCTATGACTAACCCTGACCCTAATTAACCTTGACGCTAACTCACCCAAATCCTAATTAACCCTAAACTCTAACCCTAGGCCTAACCCTGCAGGGATTGCCCCACTCCTGCGTTCTGCCCTTGTCCCATGCCCCAACCTAGCTGTGGCATCCCTGGGGAGGGTGGAGGCCGGGCTATTTGCTCAAGGAGCCGGGCCGTGGAGGGTGAGGCGGGGCGGGGTGGGACTTCGCCGACACTCACCCTCGCAGGAAATGCGGTCAGCTCGCAGCCTGAAGCCAGGTCTGCAGGTGCACAGGAAGCTGCCCACTGTGTTGTGGCAGGAATGGTGACAGATTCGCCTCTCCTGCGGCCTGTGACACTCGTTGACGTCTGCGGGAGAGCCCGGCTGCCTTGCACTGCTGGGAGCCCCTTGCTCCCCAGCCCTGAGCCTGGGCAGCGCTTACGGGCCCACCCTTCCTGTGCAGGAGACCCAGAGGGCGGCAGGGACATCGACAGAGCCAGGAAGCCTCCGCCTCTCTGCCCAGCGCCAGGCCTGCCACCCACAGCCGTGCCTTCCTCCTCAGAACTCGAGACCTTCCCTGGGAGGTTTCGGGACAGGCACGTAGGTCTGCTGGGACCCTTAGGACAGGGGACCCACCTTCCCCCGAAGCCCAGACCTGACCTGCATGCCCGTCCTGCCGGGGGACACATCTCAGCGGGCTGAGAGTAGGTCCCCCTCCAAGCCAGAGGAGCCAGGGCACAGCGGACTTCCTCGACCTGAGAGCCCCCACCCCACCCCACCCCACCCCACCCTGCACGCCCTGGATAGCAGCGAGAGGCCCGCAGGCCTGCTCACCCACGCAGGAGTGCCGGTTGCCGTGGAGGTGGAAGCCAGCACGACAGGAGCACTTGTAGCTGCCCAAGCTGTTCCTACATCTCTGCTGGCAGGGCGTCCCCAGGCACTCGTTCGTGTCTGCCGGCACAGGACAAGGCTGGCTTCCCCACTTGCAGCCCTGCAACCGGCTCGACGCCTGCCTCGTTTGTCCTCCCTAAAGACTTGCAGACGCGGGCCGGGCCTGCACCCTCCTTGCCGTGCTCACGAGGCCTCTGGGCACCGTCCTGGTAACGGCTCCTTCCCGGGCCATCGCCCTCACGCCGCCTGCTCACCTTGGCAGCTGTGGCGGTCAGCAGCCAGCTGCATGCCGGGCCCGCACTCGCACACAAACCCGCCTTCTGTGTTCACGCAGTGGCCCTCGCAGGAGGCGCTCAGACACTCGTCGATGTCTAGAAAGAGAAAACGCTCACACAGCTGGCTCTGAGCATGGCTGGGACCCGCGCCCGGGAGAAAGGGTACACACCAGGAAAGCCTTGCTAACCTGTCCAGGCTCGAACTTGCAACCCTCCTGCCTCAGCCTCAGCCTTTTGAATTCTGGGATTGCAGGTATGCACCCTATGCCCAGGTTATGATCCCCATTTTTTGGTTTTGGTTTTGGTTTTGGTTTTGATTTTTTTTTTTTTTTTTTTTTTTAGACAGGGTCTCACTGTGCAGTTTGGGCTGGCCTTGTGCTCACTTTTGTAGCCCCCAGGCTCATCTCGAATTTGCAGAGATCCTCCTGGCTCAACCTCCCGAGTACTGGGATTATACATATGCTCCACCACTCCCTTGTTCCAGGGCCTCACAGTGGGTGCCCCAATCCAGGCTGAGAACATGTGGGGCCAGGGATTAAACTCTGGTCCTTGTGCTCATCAGGTAGGTACTTAGGCCTCTGAGCTACCTCACCGGCCCCATGATTCCAATTGTAAAAACACACACATATGGATGCCTCACACACATGCTTGTGTAAACACACATATACACACCCAGGGGAAAAGTAGAGAAAATGCTTTATTTTAGTAGCATCCTCTCTAAGTAGGATATCTATTTTTATCTTCCTGCTCTTACTTTCCATATGTTTTTAAATGAATTATCATTTGCTTTCCTGTTCAGAGGAAAGCCACGCAAAGGCCAGGCGCAGCCCACATGCCTATAGGCCCAGCTCCTTGGGTCCCAGGTTGGTGGGCCAAGTCTAGTCATTTCCCGAGGCCTTCTCGGAATGAAGACTAAAAATATAAAAAGAACCTCAGTGCAGTTCAGGGGCAGAAAGAAAAGAAACTCCAGGAAAGGTTTCACTGCTCTGAACCGTCAAGAAATTGGCCACTATAGCTGCCCCTGGAGGGGAGGTAACACGTTTTGCCTAGCGGAACTTTTTAAAATCACAAATAGACAGCTGTGCAGCATGCCTGCTATCCCAGCACTCAGAAGGCTGAGGCAGGAGGATCGCTGAGTTCAGGCCATCTTGGGCTACAGATTAAAATCCTATCTGAAAATAAATAAATAGATAAACAAACAAAAGGGACCAGGGATTTAGCTCAGTGGCACAGCACCAGCCTGGTGAACGAATTTGAGGTTCTGAGTTTGATTCCCAGTACCCATCACCAGAAGAAATCCAACTATTGAGTTTTGTTTTCCCCATGGTTTTTTTTTGTGGAGGGGAGGAACTTGGGGGGGTTTCAGAACTGGGGCTTGAACTCAGGCCCAGGCAAGAGCTTATTCTACTGAGCTATCTCCCCAGCCCTTCCCCATGTTTTAAATGCCACTTTCCCAAGGAGTCTCCTGCTCACCAATCATCATGGTCCCTGTACCCCATAGACCCCCAGCAATAGTCTTGTGACACTGGGCCAGCCTGGTCCTGTGCACTGTTCTAGTTCTTGTCCCTGTCCCCATATTCAGATGCTCCACACAGCATTGCCCACTGCCCAGTTCCTGGCTCCTCAACAAATATCTGTGAGGTACTGGAGGTGGCACCACTTGTACTGCTCAGCCAGCCTGCAGCCCCCAGAGTCATGCAGGCAGAAGCACTCCCAACCCGCCCGGTGCACCTGACTCCCACCTGTGCACTGGATGCCAACAGCGGTCTCCGTCATCAAGAAGCCCACAGGGCACACTCGGGCCACCTCCTGACACCCACCGTGGTTGCAGGTCAGGTCACAGCCGTACTCCCCGCAGGGTCTGTGGGCATCTAAGCAGGTGTGGTACAATGAGCCCAGCTTGCTGCCCAGGGTGTCCCTGAGTCCTGCTGGGAGGGGGCTCTGGGGCAAACAGGCCTGGGTTTAGTTGGCCCAGTTCTGCCCCTCCCTGGTCCTGCAACTTGGGCAAGACCATGCCTGGGCCTCCTCATCTGCACCGGCACCGGCGAGGGGCCCACCGCCTGCCTTGTTGTCCCAGGGCCAGCTTGGGTTCCATCAACCACACTTCCCTGTTACCTGGGCAGGTGGCCCCTTGCTCCCCGTCCATGCAGGAGCAGACATTGGGCGCAATGCAGATGCCACTCCCACAGCCGAAGGAGCAGAGGGCTGAAGGAGAGATTCAGGTGAGGGACTGGGCGGGACCTCCACTCTGGCACCAAGCAGGTGGTGGTGCAGAGGGGCACTTACGTAGGGTGCAGTGCCCGCTGCCCATGGAGGGTGCCCAGCCGGGACAGCAGCCATTCCCGAAGCCCGAGAGGCAGACGTGGGGACCCAGGCGGCGCCTGTGGAGACAAACCGCATGGGGCACTTGAGGGGCCCCCCTTCAAGGGAGCAGGTGACCAGGCACAGAGAGAATAGATGCAGAGGCCAGTATCACAGCGGCGGCCAGGAACTGTCCAGCTGTATCTTTGGCTGCGTTCAGAGTCCGAGGGAGCTGCCACTGCCGGGGGTATTTTCCAGAGTGCCTACACATGCCTTGTGGGGACGAGGACTGATAGAGCTGAGAGCAGTCTGTGTCCAGTGGGCTGCACTCTGGACAGGGGACCAAGAGTTAGGAGATGTGTCCCTGGCCTCAGGACCCTCCCCCCACACACCCCTCCGCACACACACCCCACCCCCTCAGGCAGCAGCCTGGGGCAGGGCTGGTGCTCTGGCTCCTCAAACCAGGCTGCAAGGACAGGTGCGCCAGGAAGTGGCAGGTGGTAGTCGCGCAGGGTGCCCACAGCCTGGGACAGGTGGCAGAAGCTGTGGAAGGCACCTGGGGTCATGGCCACGTGCCAGGCTGCCACCAAGGTCCCTGGCTTCCCAGCCCAGGCACCAGGAGCACTGGATGCACTCTGGGCCTTGCGGTGACCCAGGGTCCTGGAGCGTGTGGACTTGGGGAGCAGGGAAGCCCCCAGCCCACCGGATCTAAGTGCCCCCACCCCCACTGCATCCCCAGCCCAGCGGCCCCTACCTCTCGGCGGCAAAGGGCCGGGGCTGTGTCCTCCCGGAGGGCCCTCGGCCCAGAACCGCAGGCGGCAGCAGCAGGAGCGCGGCGCAGGCGGCCCCGACCAGCAGCCCAGCCCGCATGGCCGGGGCGGGGGGTCCAGCTGCGCAGCCGCCTCCTGCTGACCCTCCTCCTGGGCTGCGCCGCCGTCCCGCGCCCGACACAAAAGGCCGCGCAACGCAACGCGCCGCTGGCGCTGGGGAGGCGCAGGCCAGGCGGGCGGAAGGGGGCAAAGATCGGGGACCCCGGGGCGGGGTTTCGCTCGCACACCCTAGCCGGCTTGGAGTGGCTTCCTGCAGCTGCCCAGGCCTGGTGAGGAGAAGCCTCAGGGACAGGGATGGGGCCGGCACCACAGCCCCTTGTTGGGAGAAGGTAGGTGAAGCTGAGTGATCCGACCCAGGATCGCCCCACCCCCGAGCGCACGGATCACCCTGCCTCTGATCCCTAGCCAGGGAATACTGCTGGGCTCGACCCCACGGGCTACTTGGCACCAGCAGAAAGGGCCAGGTGCCGGCGGTAGTGGGGTGCAACTCGGGATTGGAATTGCAGGCCCCCCTGGACCCCCTGCTGGTTTAGGCTGTAATGGAGGTAGGCAGGCAGGGTGGGCAAGGGCTCGTGGGAGAAACGGAAAGGACTCTGCCCTTGCCGCCAGGCCCAGTCAGTCCTGGCCACCCTAGCCCTGCTGGCCGTGCCCCTGCACATACAGGCAGCACTAAGACACACACTAGCGGTCAGCAGTGAGTCCATCTCTGAGTAACATTTACCCTTTGCCTCAGAAGTGTCCACATGCCCCCAGTCAGGCCCCACGCCTTCCGTTCAGCTGTCTGCTTAACCTTGACAGAGGTGGCCACTGTGACCGGACCCCGGTCTCATTCCTGGGGTCCTGCCCGACATTCGCGTACCCCCTCGCAGCTGGCTGGTCCAGGCCATCTACCATGCCACCAGCAAGTCGCTGCAGGCTGACAGGGACCATGCCAGAGTCTGAGGTTCCTGGAGCAGCTTTGCCTGGAGCCCCAAGTCCCCAAGGCTGCACTTTCCCCTGCAGGTCAACCAGGAGCCTCTGCTCTAACTCGGGCTTCCTCCCCCACCCTCACACTGGCACACTGCGCCTCTCAGCCCAGTATCTGCCCCTCGGAGAGCAGCCTGAAGGCCCACCTCCCCCAGCTCAGTGGGGATTCCCGTCCCTTCTGTCCTGGGACTCTGGCCTGGCCTGGCATTCTTACAACCTTGGCCCTTTCAGCTTGCCATCTTTTTCCTGGCTGTTCTGAGGCTCCTCAGACACCAAAGGGACCCTTGCCTGAGGGTAGATCCAAGCTGCTGACTGTGGACACCCAAAGGCCCTCCGTGTGTGCTGATGTGTTTCCTGTGTGTGTGGAGGCCAGGAGAGCTTCTCCTCACGCAATGCAGTGGCACCAGAAGCGCCAGCAGCAAGCTCAGGTCAGCCTTTCACCCAGTGGAGAGGCTGCTGCTGAAGGGGTGTGGCTGCGGCCAGTAGTGTTTCCACGAGGTGCCTAGATGCGCTTGCCGCCGAGATTGCAGGAAGCAAAACCATCGAGTGCTGGCAAGCCACTGCTCCAAGCTCCTGGCTCCAGATCAAGGGCCCCAAGCAGTGGGTCGGGCAGCAGGGCTCTAGTCACCCTGTCTGTTTAAGGAGTATTTTAATAGAGGTTCCAGGGTCTCATACACAGATTGGGCTCAGTGATTCTTCTGTTTTCAGTGTGCCCCTGGGGTGGGGCCGGCATGGCAACACTGGGGATTGAACTCTGGTCTCTGTGCCTAAGCACCTGCTTTAGTCCGCTGAGCTATTTGGCCAACCCAGCGCTGCCACTCTTTTTTTGTCTTTTTCAGACAGGATCTTGCTATGCAGTTCAGGCTGGCCTTGAGCTCACTTTTGCAGTCCAGACTGGTCTAGAACTCACACCAATCCTCCTGCCTCAACCTCCCCAGGTATGCACCAGTGGCAACCCTGCCCCTCTTAACCATGGTGGGCACCTTAGGAATAAGGATTCAAGTCTGTCGCCAGTGTGATGGGGGCTTGCGGGTGTGGAGCAGGCCTTTTCCACTCCAACCACAGCTCTGAAAGCTCAGTCCCAGCACCAAATCTGGGGCAAACATGGCTCCGACAAGCTGCTTGGCTTCCCTCTAAAGACTTCCTCCTCTTAGGCACCAAAGCACCGCAGGTGAGAAGCAACAAGAAATGCGCAGGCCTCAGAAGACCCCAAGCCGGAAGCTTCCTCGCCCCTTGCCTCCCAGGTCTCAGTTTACGTGGCTTCCCGACAGCGTCTGAAGGGCTGCAGTATAGGGTCCATCAGACACCCCCAGGGACAGGACAGTCTTTCTTCCCTCAGGACCACAGTAGTCACATGGGCCACTGACTCATGAACTGAAGCCAAGGGACAGGCTCTGCTTGCTGGACACCAGGGAAAACCTCCAAAGCGCCCCAGTTTCCTGTGCTTCCAAACCAGGAACTGCAGGTTCGCTTCACAAGGCCAGAGAAGCACAGGCGAGACTCAGCCAGTGAGCAGCAGCTGGAGCTCCCACGAGGCAAAGGGAAAGCGGGCTGAGCCAGGCCAGGCCACATAGCCTCGCAGAGGACACAGACCCAAGGGTCCTACTGCCGGCACAACCTGCCATGAGCTTTCACAGCCCAATACCCACCGTCCCTGGAACTTCACCGGAATGATGGTGTACACAGGAAAGGCCCAGGCTGTTTGGGCAGGTGGCAGAAATGAAAAGATATCTTAGATTCTACTTTATTTGGTAAAATTCTGAAACTAGCAACCAAACCATAGCCCTGCCCTGAGGAAAGGAGCTTCCCGGCCGGGGCGCCACAAGTCACCTCCTCCTCTCAGGCAGCCTGTACCCCAGCTCTGCACCTGAAGGCCGGAGAGGGAAGCCAAGGGCAGCCCTACGTCTAGGATCAGGAGATCCTCTGGCCATCCCTACACCCGCAGCCTCCCCATCCCACAGCCTAGGCCAGAAGAGCAAAGCACAAGGGTGACACCGGGACATACACACGGCACACAGCTTCCTGTCAGCCCGAGAGTTGCACAAGACCTCACAAGGGCAGCGCACAGGTCCAAGGTGAGGAGGGGCTCATGTGCAACCCACAACAATCCAGCGACAGGCGGCTCCTGAGCTGGCTGAGGTCATCGGGCCCCGTGAGTCCTCAGTGCCGTGGCTGTGGGCAGCTGGCTGGAGCACGAGAACACGAAAGGAAGGGGCGCAGCCCAGTTGGGCTAATGGATCCGGGTCAGCTCCTCCACCACCTTGATCAGGTCATCTGCAGTGGCTTCACGTTTCATCCCGCTGCCGTCATCGTACTGCAAGGCAACCAGGACTGTGGGGTTGGGCGGTGCAGCACCCCACCCCCCAGCACCCCAAGGAGCACGATCATTAAATCCACAGGGCAAAGTGGGCCCTGGGGCATATCACCCTAACTCAGATCTGCAGCAACTCTCCTTCCTGGGGGACTTCACCTTCCAGAGACACCAGGCAAGCCCTGCTACCCCCAGCACCAGCACAGGAGGCCAGGACACACAGGGGTCCAAGACCTCACTGGCCTACTGCCCCCCGGCCAGCCCACCTGCAGGTTGGCCACCACCTCCTGCATCTTGGGCCGGCTGATGTCCAGGAAACTCTCAATCAGGTCACCATCAATGAACCCTGTGGCCTGCTCCGTCTTACGCTCAGTGTGGAAGGACCTCCAGGTGGACGGCTGGTTAAGGAACGTGTGCTTCAGAAACCCTCTGCCACATACCCACGGCTGAGACCGTGGCCTCCCAACACCACCAGGGCCGGCCAGAAACCAGTTTCTCTGCAGTCTTTTCCATTCCAGACATGTTGGAAAGTGAAATGGGAAACATGAACACCACAGCCTACTCTAATGGTTCTCAGGTGGATGGGCCTCAAAATGACAAAAAAGTACAGGCCCGACTCTTGCCTGCAGCAGACACATGGGTGGCTTTGCTTCTGTTGTCTGTGGTACTGAGATCAGACCCAGGGCCTTCACACTGAGCTACATCTCGAGAACCTTTCCATGTTTCAGACAGGGTTTCACTAACTTGTTCAGTTTTTTCTTTATGGCCGGTTCAGCCTGCCCTGCAGGTGGGGCTGGCGCAGCATGGGGTGCCGGGGATTAAACCGTGGTCCCTGCGGTTGCCTAAGCTTTCCTAAGCAGGTGCTTTAGACCACTGAGCCATCTTGGTGGCCCCACTAAGTTATTCACACTAGGCTTAAACTTGCAACCCTTCTGCCTCTGCCTCCCAGACTGCCTGCTTGGATGGTTTCAACAAGTGCTTTAGGTGAATCAGACATCCATGCCTGGAAACAGCGACTTGTCTGCGTCCACGCCAGGGCTCCCTGGTGAGTTAACTGAGGCTCCTGGAGAAACCTACTCCTTGGCACACCCCAGGGCACGGGCTTGGGAGACCTCTGTCACCACCCGCTGGGCATTTGCCTGGGCACGGACAAGCGGCCCGAGGGCCTCTGGACTCCCCCACTCCCTGCTCTCCATCCTGCCTTCTCTAGTCCCAGACACAGCAAGCATCTCCAGCCGGGGTCCATCTGCAATGCCGCTGGGAGGCCAGGAGAGGAGCCACAGGCCTGTGAACCCCAGCAGCAGTGGCATTAAGTACGTGGGGGGTAGCTGCCTCCTGCCACGGGTGCCCAGGGCTCTGCAGCACTCAGCCCGACAGGCGGCTCAGGAAGGATATAAGGAGTGCTCGATCTTGCCCACACTTTTAATGACTTTATTGAGGCGATTCTGCATGTCCAACAGGAGGTTGTACCAGCTCTCTGACAGGGAGGTCACCAGCCCTGGAGGAGGAAGGGGACAGTGGACACTCAGGAGCCCAGCAGCCAGGCAGACACCTGAAGTAGGACAAATTCACCGCGTGGAGCCCCCCAGCCTCACCCCGGCTCCCTGTGCTCACCAATCATGCCATTGACTGTGCCGAAGAGCACAGAGCCCTGCGTTGGGGTGGAGGTCTCGCCCAGGTTTTGCATGACCAGGGAGCCATGACAGAAGACGTTGACGAACTCGCCCAGGTGGAAGAGCCCCACCTCCTGCAGGTGCTGCCGCTCCTCGTCCGTGGTAGCAGCGCTGAAGGCAGCACAAGAAGTCACCGCCTGGACTGCGGCACTGAGCGTCCCTTGGAGTGACTCGGGCCAGTCCTGCCGTCTCTTACTCCCTCGGGAAGGCCTACTGAGCCCAATCCTGGGTCCTACAGATCTACAGGCAACAGTGCCTGCGTGGTCACTCACCTGTCCTTCTGACACACAAACAGGTTAAAAGCATTTTCAGCCCCCAGGAAGTTGTCATCGTCCAAGATCTCCACTGCACTCATCCAATTTGGATTGAAGTCCCGGGCAATCTTGACACAGGCAAGGCAGGACAAGAACGGCCATCAGCAGCTGGCAGGCCCGTGGATCCTCCCCTAGGTTTCTCAACAGTCCCCAGGACAGCCACCATCCCTGGCCAAAGTAAGGCCCTGCGTGGCTCAGGCTGGGACAGAGGACGTCACTGGGGAGCACACCCACCCCAGCCTGTTCATCCCTCACCCCCGTGTCCCTTGGATGGAGGGGCTCAAGCAGGCCCGCCTGCCCCAGACCAAACCTCCTCGAAGTTCCCCTCCATGGGCTTGTAGGCGAGCAGCAGCACGGAGCGCATGAGGTCGCCCACCAGGATGAAGTCGCCCTTGGTCTTCAGGTAGAGTGCCATGATGTTGTTGTAGTGGTTGCACTCGGTGCGCAGCTCTTTCTCCGTGGTCCACTCGTACAGCCGCACCTGGGGAGGGCCGAGATGTCTCTGCCTCAGCAGCACATGCTGCTGAGCTAGGAAGACAGAGCAAGCACAGCCACCTGGGACACAGGGTTCCTGCATGCTTCTTCAGAGATGACCCTGCGCACAGGAGGAAGCAGCGCAAGCCGCCTCTGAGCTCCATCAGAAAGGACAAAGATCACCTCCCAACAAACCACCTTTGCTGAACCCTTCTTAAAACCATACACTCCTAGCTGGGCATGGTGGTCCACGCCTAGAAGCCCAGCACTCAGGAGGCTGAGGTAGGAGGAGCGCCATGAAGCTGAGGCTAAGCCGGAGTTACACAGCGAGGCCTTGCCTCAAAACACCAAAACTTTCCATTCCTGGAACATTTTAACATTCAATTAAGGAAGTGAGAAAACAGAATGGAGAGGTGGAACCACAGCACTGCTAACGACCAGAACCAGCCGGTCAGCCCTGCCACTCTGCGGAGCGTGACAAGCTGCTGTCCGTCCTGTACCACCACCCTTGCTGTCCCAGTGGCGCCTAGGTCTCCCTAAGGAAGCAGAGGCTCTGGGACCACTGAGTTGAGCGCAGGCGGTGTCCACGGCCACACTGCTGTGTGCCAGGGAGCCTGCCACTGCTCCCAAGGTGAACAAAGCCAGGCAGACTGAGCGTTCATTTGTCTGAAAAGCGGGAGATCTTGTGAAGCCTTTACACTGACGATGCCTTCCATATGGTCGCCACGTTGGGGACAGGAGATGTTATTAGAATTAACCAGAACCACTTTTCACACTAACGCTGCTACTGGAAAAACTAAAACAATTCCTGTACCCAGGTTTTTCTGAGGTGGAGTCTGCGCTGCCCAGGCTTGCGTCAAGCTCACAATCCTCCTCCCTCAGCCTCTGAGCAGCTGGGACACAGGCACGTGCCGCTGCATGAGCGCCCCTCGGCAGCTGCTGAGCAGCCACTCCGCACCTCCCCTCACTCCCCACCCTGTGCGCTCCATGCCTAGAGTCCCCCAAAGCCTCACGCAGTCTTAGGCTCTTACAGAGGTGCTGAGCCTAGAGTCCATGACTAACTCATGCTCCAAGGCTGCAATTATGGGTGAGAGGCCCATGCTCGCCCGTGCCACACCTCCCCTGGAGCGCAGCAACGCCCCACCTGACCCCTCTCAGGAGACAGATCCTGGGGCCCTGGACGGAGGTCATCAAGTACCATTTCCTGCTGTTTCCCCTCACACACTCTAAGCCACCACGCCCTGTGGCACAGCACAGACAGTAGAGCCAGGGTCACAGTTTTCAAATCCAGCTAACCACGAAACTAATTTTTATGAACCATGTCAGGTGGTGCAGGCCTATAAGCTCAGCCCTTGCGAAGTGGAGACAGGAGGACTGCATGAGTTCGGTCAGTGCTAGCTTGGGCTACACAGTGAGCTCAAGAACTCACTGAACTACACAGCGAGACTCTATCTCAAAAACACAAAGAAACCCAAAAATCTATCTAAACCTTCAGCTGTACATCTTTGAGGACAACTTTGACGTGCAGTGGTATTTCAGCTGATGAATTAAACTTGCTCCACGACTCTCAGAAAGATGGCCATGGTCCTACTCCATCACCCAATGCAGAGTTTGCAAACAATAGCACGTGTCATGGGCAGGTGACCTGGCCCCACTTCTGGCCTGGCCTCGCTCTGCCCTCCACGCCCAAGTGTCCTGACCCCAGAGCTGCCCCTTGCGGCCATGGGATGAGTGCTGCGCTCACCGTGCTGTTGATGCTGGCAAGCAGTTTCCCGTTGAACTCTACCATGGAGTAGACGGCCCCTTTCACCTCCTTCTCAGCCACAGTTTGCAGCTTTCCTGGGGGAAAGGTGACCTTGAGTCTCTGGACAAGGCCACATGTGTCTCTAGTCAGGAGGCTCTGGCTGTCCTCTGCTGCCACGAGCCCTCCTGTGGCACACTCTCACTCCAAGCATAACAGGAGGCTCAGGCAGGAGCTCGGCCCCCGGGGGAACACAGCCTCTCTCACTGGCCCAGTTCACCCGCCCCGGGGCCCACCCAGCCAGCCACAGCTGCAGACATACCAGCAGGCTGGGGCCGTGATGTCCACTCACCATCTGAGTACTGAAAGACCACGATGCGGCCCTGCTTGGGCTCTGCCTCCTCGGGGTACACCATGGCCGTGCCCACAATGAAGTATGTGCTGGGGTCCTTGCCCAGCCGGCAGGATACCAGGCTGAGCGCATACTCGTTCTGCAGGAACTGGTGCGCATGGAGCACTGGTGGGAGAAGGCAGCTGATGGCACCTGGCCTGCTGGCTACCCACCACCCGCCCACCTGCCCACTCAGCTCAGGAAGGCCCGGTGGGAAGGGACAGGACAAGAGGCAGCGCCTGCCCGCCATACCTTCGAAGGTGTGCTGGTCGATGATGAGCAGGTTGTGCACCTCCACCTCCTCCCCGAAGGAGGTCTCATGCGGGGCAGTGCTGCTGGAGAAGAGCTTGCTGGAACTCACGCTGCTGGACAGGGCCTGCACACAGGGGCGGCCTGGGTGAGGTCACCGGCCAGTAGCACAGCAGCCCAAGCGAAGCCCAGGCTGAGGCCAACAGCAGCTGCAGCAGTGGGGCCTGAATGCCGGAGAATAGCAGAGTGGACCCAGCGCCCAGAGGGAGCCACTGGGTGGGCTGAAACCCCAAGGTTGTTCCCACAGTGACACCACAAGTCAAACTGGGGAGGATGGTGGGGACCAGGGGACCTAACAGGGTGACAGACTCCTCCAATCTCTGAGGGAGGAGCCCGCCACACACACATGGGAGTTAAGAGCAGAGACCACAGGTGATAGCTGACCTGCTCCTGCCTGCAGCTGCTGGCTGTCCCATTTCCACCCTCACTTTACCAGAGACAGGTGGAGGGCAGTCTTTCAAGCCAAGGTCACGGGACAGGCAACACGCCTCAGAACTAGTCTCCAGGACCAGGACTGGCCCATGATGCAGCACTGCCCTCAGCCACATTGCCCAGAGCCACGGGACTGCTCGTGCTACAGAAAGCCCCTGCAGCAACTGTCATTCTAAAGAGAACTCTCCTGGGAAGACGCTACAGCGGCACAGCGGGGCAGTTACAACCGCACAGCTAAAAGGAAACGTAATCTGGCCCATGCAGAGAGCTCCCACCACAATGGCCGCCCTGGCCTGCCCTCACCTGGGTGCTGGCACTGGGCCTCAGCACGGTGGTGCCTCCGCTAGTGTCCTGGACCTCAATCCGGCTGGACAGGACCCCGAAGCACTGGGACACTTCCTGATAGCAGATCTTCCTGCACAACAGTGAGAACGACAGCAGCTAAGAGAAGGGGGAGGCGGCCCAGGCACGGCCTGCACACTGGCCTGGTCCTCACCTGGGAGACTCGTAGAGGGGAACTGTGCGGATGTGCAGCTTCTGGATCTCATCGATGGTGCCGATGGTGAGGGTGCTGTTGTTGGCCAGTGCCAGGCTGCAAAGAAGGGTCTGCGCTGAGACTGAGCAGGGAGGAAAGGCCGACACGGGGAGGACACGGGCACCACGCCAGCTCAGCCCTGGCCAGACCAATTCAGACTATGCTGAAACCATTTTCCTGACATGCGATCTCCCATCAAGACCACCCTACGCTTGGTCAGGTGGGCCTCAGCCAGGCAGAACACCTTTGAGGCCCACAGCCCCCTCCAGGACCAAGGCTGTTCAGTGCTGCCCCGAAGTGCTCCACCTTCTTTTTATTCCCTAGAAATACAGATTCTGAAGCCCACCTTGACTGGCTGACCAGACCTTTTCCTTAGTACTGTGGTTGGAGCACAGTTCTCAGCAAGTGAGCCGCACCCTGAGCTGTGTAGTCTGTGTTCTAAGCAGCACAAACAAGGCCTGGGTTGGAGCCCAGGCCCTGCTACAAACCAACCTCCACGCTCCTAGCAGAACTTCTTCTTTGTGACCCGAGGCCATGCACTGCCAAGGCAGGAGACGTCACCTTGGGCAGCTCCTACTGTGGACAGACAGCTTACCTGTCAGGATAGCCATCCGAGTTAAGAGGACACATGTAGTTCACCTCCTTGAGGTTGACATTGGAGAAGACCAGCTTGTGGTTGCTGCTGTAGATGACAGTCGGACGGTCCGAGCACGCGAAGACGTTGGTGGTGGAGAGAGACCGGAAGGTGCGCAGCACTGTGGGTTGTGTGCCCAGCGTCACCTTCTTCCGGTCGCTCAACAGGCCTATGGGACCAGTAGCGTCAGGAGGAGGAGGAGGGCCACAGAGGGGCTGGCCCACAGCTCCCACGGCTCTCACCAGTCTCGATGTTGAGCCCAAAGTAGAACAAGGCCCCATCGCCCAGGGCGCACAAGAGGTAGTGGCTGCTCTCAAACGTGGTCATCAGGATGGAGCGCGGGATGATCTCTGCAGGAAGAGGCCCGCTGAGTGCCCGCGCCTGCGCCCACGCCCACACCCACACCGCCGAGCCCCCTTGCCCAGGACACACACCTCCACCCAGCATCTCCTTGTGCAGAAGCTCAAAGGACGGGAGCTGCACGATCCGGGCCGAGATGTCTGTCCACAGGCCAATGGCACACAGTGGGGACAGTCCGCTGCCGTCTCCCAGCGGGGTGATGTCCAAGCAGGCCACTTCATGCTCCATCTCTGTGTGGCTAAGCAGAGAGACACATGGCAGCAGAAGGAAGCCGAGGGCCGGGCAAGAAGGTGAGTGGACACTGGCACCAACCTGATCTGCCGCAGCTCCTGTGGGTGGATCTGCAGGTAGTACAGCGCCCTGCCCACGGCCACCACCACCTGGCTGCTGTTGCAGGAGGCCACGCTGATGTTCCTGCCCTGTGGCTCCTTCCACTCGCTGACCAGTGCTTTGGGCTCTTGGGAGACCAAGCGCACAGAGGCAGACGTGATCTAGGGGAAGAGCAGAGGGCTCCAGCGCCTGCGGGGACCACAGCAGCAGCAGGAGAGGCCACTTGGTCCAGCCGGAGCCCTGAGCGGCTCGTGCCCCTGCTGCCACTACAGTCAACACTCGGCAGTCGGGGCAGCCCCAGGCCCCCACCAAACTCCACAGTCAGGGATCTTCTGTACACATCCTCCCTGCATAAACACTGCCTTGACACTACGGTGATCCTTACGTGCTTGAGCAGGCCAGTAGGCGTTACCCTGGGCAGTGTTCTACTGCGATCAGGGACAGCGACAAAAGTCTTTTTCTTTTTTTGCCTTTTTGAGACAGGGTCTCGCTATGCAGCTCGGGCTGGCCTTGAGCTCACTTTTGTAGCCCAGGCTGGTCTCAAACTCCCACCGATCCTCCTGCCTCAGCCTCCCAAGTGCTGGGCTTACAGTCGTGTACCACCACGCCCGGCTCTCCAGGCATACTTTCAATTGGGGTTGGCTGAACCCAGGGATGTAAACAGCAGCATCCTCTGTAACGAAGTGGCCTGAGCTACATGCCGCCTATAATCCTGCCAGACTTGTTGGGGCAGCACCAGAGACCCTCGAGGAGGGGTCACCAGGGCTGCAACCACACCACCAGTCTGTCTCCAGCCCAAAGTCAGGCCTCATAAATACTCAAGCTCTTTGCCCCACCGGAGCCACTGAAATTATTTAGTTTCTACTACAGTAGTCAGTTTCCACAGCTACACTGTGAACTGTTTCTGTTTCCTTGCTGGAGTTGGAAGCCAGGCCCTAGAGCCTACCTCAGAGCTGGCCCTGCCCACCCAGAAGAGCTCCGTCATTTGTGTCATGGCTGCAGTACTACAGAGCAGGCCCATGACCCGGCAGCTCCTTACCCTGCACTGCACACACTCAAGACAGCTCCCCAGGGAACACAGGAGCCGCCACCCCACACTCGAGCAGAAGACAGGTTCCTGACCTGATGGCTGCACCGACCCACCCCTGCCAGCCTGCTGACACCAGGAAGGCAAAGATACTCAGGCCTGGGCGTCCAAGTGCAGGCAGGACTGGCTCCGTCAGGGCAGAGGGCAGCAGGGTGTGGCAGGGCTCTCACCACAGCACATGCCAGGTGCTATGGCTCAGAGACTCCAGCCCAGGACCCACCTGGGTACAGAGGGCTCTGCTTACAGTTAACGTGGATGAGGCCACCCAAGCCATACTGGTGACTGCCTTTTGTATCCCTTGTACGTTTTGGCATTTTCCAGGTTTTCATAAACATACATGCATTGGTATTACGATGAAGGCAAAGTCCTCACCTCAGATGACAATCAGTACTAGAACAGGACCCTTCACCTCTTTCTGAGACAGGGTCTTGCTACCCAGTTTGGGCTGGGCTTGAACTTAGTACGTAGCTCAAGCTGACTCCAACTCAAGCTGATCCTCCTGCCCCAGCCTCCAGAGCTAAATTAAAGGCGCATGCCACCCCACAGGCAGGATTATACACACACTTTAGCCCAGTCTACAATAAGGACGCAAAGCGAGGCATGGTAGAGCGCTCCTGTAACATGCACGCTCAGGACGCTGAGGCAAGGGCACCGCCACAAGTTCACGGCCAGCCTAGGCTATGTCACGAACCCAAGCCAGCCGGAATTACACAGCAACACTATCTCAAAAACAAAAAAAAAACAGCAACAACATAAAGAAAATGTGAATAAATGCAGCATTCAAGTATCTGCAGAAGGAAAAGGAGAAGTGAAGAGGAGCAAGCCCAATGCTGAGTCACCTGTGTAAGTAAAGCGGAAACTGTCTCTGCGCTCCTGCCCTCACTCTCAAAGCCCAAAGCCTGTTCCAGCCCACCAGCCCCCTGCACATCTCAGCCACAGGGCAAGGTGCCCTCCCGTCACCTGGATGAGCTGCTGGTGCGCTACGTTGCCACAGAAGAACGTCTGCTGGTCGTCCACAAAGCCCACGAGCTCAGTCTCCTCCACTTCCTCTCCATTCAGCATGAGAACCCTGTGCAGGATGCACACCTCGCCTCAGCCTGGGAGCAACACTGCCCCACACAGCCCTCGCCTGTGCTAGAGTTGCACACAAGGCCCCTACCTGGTCTGGCCCACGAAAGATAGCACCAGGGTGTCGTCGGTCTCGCGGCTGGGGTCGGAGCGCAGGGGCCACAGACCTAGAGTAAGGACAAAGGTCAGGCTGGCTCAGGCCAGGTGTGGTGCAGCCCAGCACCAGGACACAGGCTCTTCAGAGCTCAGAGTCCCTGGCCGCAGCATCCTCCACCCTTTCCTGGCCTCACGAGTGTGTGATCTTAAAGCTGGGCTGACCCTGGCTTTACACGTTTTCCAACTCATGGCTTAAAGAAGTGACTGGGGGGTTGTTCAGAAACAGGCACGGTGGCCCAAGCCTGCAACCCCAGCACTCAGGAGACTCAGGCAGGAGGATCACAATTCAGGACTGGCCTAAGCTGCACAGTGAACCTCCAAATAGTTAGAAGATAAACATTTTTTTCTTAGATATAAAGATCTGCTTTTATTTTTTCTTTTTGCAGTACCAGGGATTGAATTCAGGACCCTGAACTTGCCAGGCAGATGCTTTTTCTACTGAGCTCTCTCCCTGGTCCCAAGATTTGCTTTGTGTTGCCCAGGCTAGCCTCGAACTCCTAGGCTCAAGCAACCCTCCTGTCTCAGCCTCAGTCCTAGGATGCAACCTGTGCCTGGCTCTCATGAGGCAAGTCGGAGAGATCCCGCAAGGCGCCACACTTTTGGGTCCTGAGGCTCCCAGGCAGGACTATCCCGTCACTCAGCTCGAGTTTTCAGGGCCAGTCTAGCTTCTTTCTCCACTTGGGAGTTGTTCAGGTCAAGGGGAAAGTCTGTGGTTGTTTTTACCAAGACGTGTTGCAGGTCGGAGAGCAATTCTGTAGCACTGAGCTAGAGACTCATGGTGTCTTTCTGCTTGACACCTCAAGTTTTTTAGCTCTGACATGAGTTCTGTAATTTTTTTTTTTTTTTTTCTTTTTGAGACAGAGTCTTGCTATGCAGTCCAGGCTGGCCTTGAGCTCACTTGCAGCCCAGGCTGGTCTTGAACTCGCACTGATCCTCCTGCCTCAGCCTCTCAAGTGCTGGGATTATAGGCGTGCGCCCCTACGCTCAGCTGAGCTCTGTAATTTCTCAAGGCAAGCACTCCTGGCTACCTGCTTTTGTTACTGTAAGTTCCTGTAAGTTACTCCTTCCCACCTCAACACTTTTCTGGCTGTGACTACACGAAAGACCTCAACCTTGCTGCGCTGTCCTGCTCAGCTCTCGGTCTCTTGAGCTGGCGTCAGGGTGCAGCAGCTGCACGGTCTCCTCCTCTCTAAGGACACTTTCCTCCATTTCTTCACTCATCTTTCTACACCCTTTCCTGTTCTGACTTACTGTCTGGAAGACGCACGCCTTCCGTGTGCAACTCTGGGCTGGCTTTGCTTTACGGTCCAAATCAACCACGCCCACCTCACAGTAAGCGAGTTTTGCCCATCCCACTCTGGCCATTTTACATTTGCCACTTTACAAGTCATTATGTATCCTTCCTTAGAGCTACATCTCCAGCGTTTAATTTGAAAAATTTTTTTCCTCTTTTTTTTAATTTGGAAAGATCTTGCTAAATTGCTCAATTTCCCAGGCAAGACCTAAATCTGTAGTCCTCCTGCTTCAGCCTCCCAGAACACACGTCATCGATGCCACCACAGGGGCTTTTCTAATCTATTTTGAATTATAATTCTCCTGGAATTTAGCAGAATTTGCATTTTTGTTCTAAAGTACACTTATAATCTACTTCTTCCTTTAAAGATCCTATGAATGGATAAGGCCGGGGACACAGCGCAATGGCATAAGTGCCTGACTTGCAAATGTAAGGTCATTAGTTTGATTCCCAGTACCAGAAAAGAGAAAAGAAAATTAAAGAAAGAATCTACTATCAGCCAGACATGGTTGTGCAAATCTGCAATCCCAGCACTCAGAAGGCTGAGGCGGGAGTATTGTAAACTGAGATCTGTCTGGCTACAAAGCCATCTCAAGGCCAGCCTGATCTGCACTTTGTGTCAAGAAAACAAAAAAGATTAACTTGTCACTTTTTCCTCCTCGACATCCACACTCTAGCCCGCTTTGATCCAAGGATTCTCAGTTTCCCTTTCTCTGTAAAACATGCCAGGGCCTCTGCCACACCTGTTGGGACCTCCCTTGCTCCCCATCTGCTCCCCACCAGCCTCCACGACAGGGAATGTCACTGAGGGACCACTCGCCCCCACTGAGGTACCTTTGATGCCTGGCAGGTCAATGCTGGCGTGTTCGTGGATCCCGATGCCGTTCCGGATGATCCGCAAAGAGCCCTCCTTAAAAGCCCCAGAGCAGGTCACCAGCTACAAAGGACCAGAGGAAAGAATCGGAGGAGCTCCCTGGACATCCGCAGGCAGTCACACAGCCCAACACCCAGGATGCACTGCGAGCCAGGATGAATGATGCAGACTAGCACAAGGGGCCTCCAAGTCCCCAAACTGGCTGCCACACCAGGATCTGAGAGAGGCAACACAGGTCCTGAAACCTTGTCTACCAGAAGAGCTCTGGGCCAAAGAGGCTCCTCTGCCGCACGGCTTTGGTGGTCAGGGCAAAGCCTTCTCTCTCTCAGCCTGCACCTCCTGGCCTCCAGGAGGGTTGAGAACCTTGGACACGGCGCTCAGGTGGGCGCTCTCTGCTTTGGAGGACTCCAGAAAACACGTCCTCCGTGCACGCACCTTCCCAGGTCAGGGGGCTCCCGGCAGCCCTCACCTGGCCCTGCCCCTGCCTCTCGAGGTCCACGACACACATATCCACGATGGGCCCCAGGTTGGTGAAGGTCTCCATGGCCACCACGTAGGAGCCTTGCTCATTGCTGTCAACGTTGAGCTGAGAAGAGGGAACAATGTTAGTCCTGGAGTCCAGTTCCCCACCCAGGGCTAGCCAAATGTGCTATGAGGGCACGAGCCTGTAACCCCAGCTGCTCTGGAGGCTGAGGCAGGAGGATCTCGAGTTCAAGGCTAGCCTAGACGACTCAGTAAGATGTGTCACATGAGACTGTTTTCTTTTTAAAAAGTAAGTTCAAGGCCAGCTTGAACTGCACAGTGAAACTCTATCTAGAAAAAACTACTATAAGTAAACAAAAAATAAAGCTCTTGTGCCTGCTGGGCCTGTTTTCTCATGCTAGAAGTGACTGAGCAGCCCAGCTGTCCCTGCAGAACCAAGCAGCTGGAGATCTGTGCATGGACTTCAGACAGCAGGGAATGTTTCAAAACTAACATCATGTGTCAGCACCCTCCTAAGGGCCAGGCCAACGCTCGAGTTCTACGTGGGATCCAAGACATCGGACATGACTTACCTGGGGGACACTGACACATTCATCACGGAACCCACAGCCCCACTAAGAAAAGGAGCTGGGGGAGCCCAGGGAGGAAATGACCAAGATGTGTTACATGCACACTCCAGTTCGCCAAAGTAAACACAAACATTATGGACTACAAATGTCCACTAGTAAAACTCAGGAAAAAACAAATGACAGAGAGCTAGCTGGAGTCGAGAGGCAGGTTGCCAGTTACCCACAGAGAGCCATGCTCTGGGGGCGGGGGCTGAGGGCAGGGGCCTCTCACCTTCACCAGCTGGGAATCTCCCAGGCGAGAGCCGACAAACACCACCCCGTTATCCAGGTAGGTCAGGCACTCGGCGATGGAGGTCTAGGGGAGAGCAGAAACCAGGCTTCCTCCTCAGCTCCCACAAGCCGACCTTCCTGTGCTCCGGGCCTGATTCTCCTTTTACCCCACCCCTACTCAGAGGAGCCCACAGCTCATCCAGGAAGTGCCTGCTCCAAACAGCCAGACCTACCCAACATTCCCAGCGTGCATGACACAAGGGCCCCCAGAGGTCACCAAGTGAGTACTACCCTCTGGGGGACTCTCCCAGAAACAGCCTGCAATGGTGCCCGCCACCGTGCGTCTCCCAGTGAACCCAATGTGGAATTCCCCCCTCCCCCGTGGGGGCAGGGCAGGCATCGAGTGGCAGTGGACAGCTGACCTCTCCCAAGAGCTCCACACGGAGATCCTTGAGGGTGACGGTGCCATCCATCTGCTCTTCCTTCTCCAACAGGAGCATGAAGAGCCGTCCCTCCATATCTCCTAGCAGGTACCGTGAGCCGTTCGGGTCCACACGGTTGTGACACACGATTGTGCTTTGCTGCCAGCAGGGGGGAATAGTCGTCAGTGGTGATGCCTTCCAAACCAGTAAGCAGACCCTGGGGACTCCCTTCACCAAGCTGGCATGGCAGCACAAGGACTCAGGTCAGCGCACCGTGCATGACAGGACATGCACAGCTTTAACCACGAGGACAGCTTTCCCAGGAGCTCTACCTCAGTCCATGGCTGAGCACTGGCCTGGCATGACAGTGTGACACCCTGGTGTGACACCTTGGGCTCCACCTCTAGTACCACAAAGAGGAGAAAAAGGAAAAAAAAAAAAAAACCAGGAAACAGCTGCAAGCATTCCCTGGGCCACGGCTGGCACCACAGGCTTCTGACGGAGGCAGAGCACTACGCCTCTGCCGTAAGCGCCACTGCAGGCTCTGCCCTCTAGCAGAAGCTAAGCCGTCCTGCTTGTTTCCACGACATGAAATGTCAAGGCCTAACTTCTGAGGTCTGCATTGCACATCACTGTATTATCTGACCTGACTCGAGCCCTGGAAATAACTAATTCCAGTAAACTCTGCCAGAACTGCTTTTTGATCTCGTCACTGGGAAGAACAAATCTATTCTGAGTTCTCTTGTAATTAGCACAGCCAGGCCAGTCTCGCGTGCGTGGCACAGGAGCAACAGCGCTGACCCCGGAGGGACGGCACAGCAGGTGCCAGTCAATACCCCAACCAATGGGGCAACAGGGAAAGACACAACAGGACGAAATGCCACTCACCTTGATGATGGGCGGGGCAATGGCCAGGTACTTGTCCCCATTGTGATAGGTGATGGACTCCTGCCCGATGATGATGGCCCCTCCAAAGGGCTCTGGGACTGCAGGGAAAGACAGTAGTGTGGGGGCACTCAGCACTGCAGCCCTGCCAGACTACAGCCCACGGCACAGGCCCATTACCCCGAGGTGAACTCTAAGATAATCATTAAGCCAGCCACAGGTCACCCAACTGTCACCCCAGTGCTGAAAGGCCAAGGCAGGAGAAATGGCCATCTTGGGCAACCTAACGACCTGGTCTCAAAACAACAAGAATACTTTTAAGAAGGCTGGGGATGTAGCTCAGTGTGAAGGCCCTGGTTTCACGACCCAGCATCTACCCACTCAATCACTTAAAAAAGGATAAAAAAGCTCAAGAAACATGACAGCTTCTGAGATGCCTGGGGTAGCAATCCTGACCTGGCCATTACCTACTCCCAGTGGGTTGGGCTGTGTCTGATCCAGCCCTGGGCTTGCGCATGCGGGGCAAGTGCTCTGCCTCAGAGCTCTGCCCCCACCCAGCAAGGCCTGCTTACTGCTTCTCCATGCAGGTTTCGCTGTGCTGCTCAGGCTAGGCTCAAGGGACTTTCCACCTAGCCACCGGGTGCGGGGACCCCGCTCCATGGAACACCACCACCACACCAACCCTGCCAGCCGCACTGCTGTGGTGTGGCACAGGGCAGGGTCTCTGTGTGAACACCCTTCCATGTGTGGCCTCCCCATTTTCTCTCCTAAACTTCTTCCCATTCTATTGCTGCACTTTTACTATGACATCTTCTCTGCACCTTGCTCCTCAGCTCTATGCCCTCATTCTCAGGGCCCCCGTTCCATTTGTTTGCTTTGTTTTTTGGCAACAAGGTCTCCCTATGCAACTCAGGATGGCCTCGAGCTCACTCTGTAGTCCAGGCTGGCCTCAAACTCACAACAATCCTCCTGCCTCAGCCTCCTGAGTGCTGGGATTACAGATGGGCACCATGAGGCGCAGCTAGAAGCGACGATTCCCCCTCAGGAGTGAGACAGCCACCATAATGTCAGGGGAGAGTACTAGGCAGGAGTGCCAAGGCCAGGACGCCAGCCAGGCTCTGCCATTCATGGGTAGGGCTAGGCTCGAAAGGAAAGCAGATGAGAGGAACTGGGCCCTTGGACTTCTCAAGGCTCCGCCCGGCCGTGAAACAATGCCAAATTACCTCAACGTGCCACCGCGGATCCCTGCACCCCAAGTAAAAAGTCACACGGTTGGAGGAGGAACAAGTACAGAACTCCCCAGGGCAGCACAGCAGAGTGCACGAGGGCCAGGGGGACAGAGGACCCGCACCGAGTGAGAGCGCTGCCGCTGGGCCGGAGGCACAAGCTGGGGAGGAAGGCATGGAGGCCGCCCAGAGCCGGCGAGCCCCAGGGCCCAGGCCCACCAACCTGCGATCACCATGGACGCCTCGGCCTCGACATTCTCCTGCTTCCAAGGGCCCTTGCTGAACTCCTTCTCCCGGAGAGACACCTCGTAGGTTTTGACGTGTCGCCCCTGAGGGTCCTGGGGGAAGGTGGAACAGTGAGCTCTACGGAAAGGTGACTCCCGGCTGAGGGACACGCCATACCACAGGCCTTGCCAGTCCTGCCCTGTCTGCCTTCCCCTCCCTCCTCTTCGTCAGCACTGACGTCCGAAACTGACAGTTTCTAACAACCCAACAAAGAAAGGTTCGTTGCGAAGAGGAACCTGCCTCGCTGGGCTGGACACCAGAAGGGACACCACGTGCCCGTGTCCATTCCTTGCCCCAGGGAACTGATAAAATGCCTGAGGAGAAAAACGCAGGAAGGCACTGCATTTCAGAGACTGAACTGCAACAAGGCCTCCAAGAATTGGTGGTGACTGTGGGCTCCTCCACAGACAGACAAGCCCACCAGCCCGCCACCGTCGCGCTGTTTTCCCTCTCCTGCACCATAGCCCTTCCTCCTCACACCCATCCCAGGCTGCAAAGTCACTGCCAAGAGACTAAAGGGGTAGGGGCAGGAGACGGCTGCTTCCACTGATGGAAGAGGGTGCCATTAGGGTCAGACCAGATCTGAGGCCCAACACAAGGAATGCAACCACGTGCTCCAGGGCAGGGGCACATCTCAGCCCCGGCAGCTCTGTATTCCTGTGGAAGTACGGAGACTCGGGGCACAGTGAATTTTTGGCATACAGCAGTAGACAGCGTGATGAAGATTTTTCTCATCAATGAGCAGGGTAAGGCTTTCTTCACAAAAGTCCACACCAGAGTGGACTTAGGACTGAGACATACACAGGGAAACCAAGATCTGTTTGTAAGCAACAAAGCTTGGGCAGAAGCCCAAGGAACACATCCTGTAATCCTAGCACAAGTTCAAGGCCAGCCCAAACTACAGAGTAAAATCCTGTCTCAAAAAGCAAAACCTGGGCCGGCGAGATGGTTCAGTGGTCTAAAGCACCTGCTTAGGAAAGCTCAGGCAACTGCAGGGACTGCGGTTCAATTCCTGGCACCACATGCTGCGCCAGCCCCACCACCAGGGCAGGCTGAGCCAGCCACAAAATAAAGAAACACACAAACAAACAAACAAAAACAAGCAAATAAACAAAATTTTTTTAAAAAAAGCAAAACTCAACGAGAGAGAAACTCAAGCTTTTAGTGCAACTCTGAAAGTTGGTGCAATCACACGGAAACAGGCCTAGTGCCAGCTCTACTCAGGGAACCTTGTGTCACCGGCCTCACGAGCACAGCAAGTAAGAAATCTCAAGACATAAACGAGATGCACACACTGACGGTACGCTGCCATCCCTTCTCCTGTCAGCTGCTCAACCACAGCAAATGAAATGAACTCCCACTGTCAGGCCTCTGCCAAAAGCCCAAGACTTCACCAAGATCCTGGCGGTCAGACTGGAGCTCCAAAACCTCACCCCTGCTTATAGATCTGGACCAGGACAGCTGCCTAGGACCAGCTCTGCAAGCCTTAGGTGTGGACTCAAATAGCACGCAGGAGAAAGCAAATGCTAGACAGACAAACACAAGCCTCTTCTCAGAAGAACACACCAACAGACACGCTTCTCTGCTTCTAAAGCTCAGTCCTACATCACTTCTCTCCAGCCAAGCTTCCACAACCCCTAGCATGCTAGTAGGAGGCTTCAGACAAAACATAAATAAGCTGGGTCACCAAATAAAACCCCCGAGGTCTACAAGCAGAGTGAAATCTCAGGATTCAACCTGCGACTAGCCCCAGAGAGCTCTGCCGCCTCATGGTGAGCACTACTGTACTCAAGAAGGAAGCACAGCCGGACCCCAGCTAGCTGCATCCCTGGAAACTCTTCAGGACACAGGCACTCGACCTACCCTCTCCCTCAGTCCCGCACTGTTAGCAGAAACCCACCCACCACTCTAAACCAGTTTCTCACGCTGTCCTGATCCTGTTACCTGGTAAACAAAGCAAATGGTGGGTGCTTGACAACCATACAGGAACTTGACATCGATGACATGCAATTCTTCTAGGCGGATGTTAAAGGCCTTGAGTTCCTTGTTGTCTCGATCTAGCGGAATAACCTTAAAAAGGCCATCGTAGAGTCGCAGGCCTATCATTCGACACTCAGGGTCAATGATACCAATAATGCCAGTCTCTGAGGGGCGGCCAATGCGGTCCTAAGAAACAAAACGGGGATTAGGAAAGAGCCTCAGTATCCACACAGCAACACAGGACACCTTCCCAGGGTGACTGCAGGAAAGGCAGGAGAGCTGGTGACACAAGCTTCCTGGGCCAGGAAGCCCGAATGTCCATGCGTACAATTCCACATAACTCTGAAGTTCAGTGATGGTGTGTCTTTTCTCCTTGTTTCTCTGATCATGCTGCAGGCTGCCTAGACATTGCAATGCTCTTCGCTGAGCCACTGAATCGCTTCCCCACCTCGGGAAACTCCCAGGCTGAGTAGCTGCCTCACCTGGACGTTGCCATGAGCTCGTGTGATGATGTCGATGCTCTCGCCACTCTGCTTATACTCCAGAATGCAGGCGTTGTACTTAGCTGTCAAGATAAACAGCAAGTCCTTGCTCTCCCCCTGGAAACCAGAATTATGCCATCAGAAGAGGTTCTTGCAAAAACAGGAACGACCTGTCCTGTCTTTATGGATCATTCCTTAGGCATGCTAAGTTCTTTAAGGACATTCCAAATACCTTCTCCTGAAAGAGAAAATAGCAAGCACACCAGCCGCACACAGGCCCTAAGGGTAGGTACAAAGGCTGGGACAGGAGCTGGTAAACAGCCAGTCCTGCCTCTGACTCAGGCTCCAGGCTCTAACTACACTGCCTTCATCTATTTTCATCAAGCTAAGCTCAAGCATTCCATTCAAATTCTACAGATAAATCTGATGCTGTCCCCCTCCTCTGCAAGTATTTGGAGAACGGAAAAAACGTAATAACCATGAAAGCTATGATGGATCTGCAAAGGCTCAACACAGACTTCAAAAACTTTAGTGTTTTGTTCAAAGAGCTGTAATTAAACAGCTGAACATAGTGAGGGTTTTTTTGTTTTTTTGTGTTTTGTTTTTTGGTTGCTCTTGGTTAGATTCACTTAAGATACAATGAACCAACTAGGGATTAACTGGACAAAAGCATTTCAGTTAGCATGATAATCACTGATGGAGGAAACTTAATCTTAACAGTGAATGCCTGCTACTGCTAAGCTACATTACTTAATCATTTAATCTTCAATAGGACTCCAGGGGATTAGATACTCTTACTTGTGCCACTTGCACATGAAAAAATGATCACAGCTGAAAGGTATCAAAAGTGGCGACTAAAGTGGCACCTAACGGGGGATTTAGTAGGGAATGAGACAAAGCCTACCCCATCTCATACCTTCTGGGTCCCTAGGCAATATGGCGGCCCACATTTCAAACTGCTTTCATTCTTCCCAGTAATCAACTTGATAAGATTTTCCCTAGGGAATCTTTCCTACTTCTGGAAAGTTTGCTCAATAAGAGTACATACAGAAAGAAATCTGCCACTAAAGAAGAGAAGCGAGCTCCTCTCCTAAACCCAAGTGACCTCGTAAAACAACCTACGCCGTGCAGTTGTCCCAACGGGGAACACTCACCTTCGGCCTGAAAAGCTCCATGACAGCGATCTTCCCATACATGCCCACCTCCTTGACTGGCCGAAGCCCCTCTGCAGTGACCACATAGATCTCTAATCTTGTGTTTTTGGCAATCAACAGGTTCAAGTCTTCTGCTGAAGTAAAGTGTCCTGCAAGAACAGATCCTCTTTAACTATTAAAGCCAGCAGAAGGCCCTCCCGAGCCCTTGTGTATCTCTCCTACCACCTCCTACCTAAACACCTCCAGAACTCCCATCTACCTCACAGATTTCCCTTACTCCCTCCACTCATTTCCCTTCCTGCCAAATCCAGCACCTCCGAGAGTCTCACACTTTATGCACTCAACAGAGCTGGCTCTATAGTGAAACTGAGAAAACGAGACCGGAGACCAGAGCACTGTCTTTCAACAACAACTGTGCAAGCCTCAAGGGTGACTCTGTTACACTTTTGCTTTCCTACTACTGCACAGTAGGCAAATATAACTGAGAACGCTCAACGAAGTGTTCGTTTCTTCCAGTCCTCATCTAAACCTTCACAAAAAAACTTGCCAAACAGGACGTGTCAAGTGAAAAAATCACCAGAAATGTCCTCTATTTTCCCTACACCTCTTACCCTCCCTGCAATCTACCTCTGTCGTGCTAAGCCTCCGGCGTTCTACAGTCACCGTGAGGATTTACAGAAGCACACACGTTTGGGGGTCGCACATTCAGCAGACAACGTAAACTCAGGGTGCGGGGCGCCCTTGTCTTTAAGGACGCTCGCATACAGTGAACAAGGCAAACCCGGCCAACAATCAAACCCAGTCCTCCGGCAGCGGCCGGCAGTAAACAACAGCCCCAGGGAAAAGGGTGGATCTGGAAAGGCTCCCGCTCCCTCCTCGGCGAGGGCCGGCAAGGCTCGCGATCCACCGGCGATCCACCGGCGTGCCTCCCCGTCTCCCGGCGCTCCGAACTTAAATTCTGATCCCAAAGGCGCCACTGCCGCCGTCGTTTTCCCCGACCACACACCAATCTCGGGGCTCAAGACACACAGCTCACATTCGCGCCGGGTTCCACGCTCCGCCCGGCCCCGGAGGCTAAGTGACCTCCTGGTCGAAGGAGACCGGCAGGAGCAGCTCGTATCCCCACGCGCACGCCGGGGCCAGTCACGGGCTGGGGAGCTGCTAGCCGCGCGCCCCACGCCGGCCGGGCCCCGCTGTGCCCAGGGCCGCGGGCCTCCCTAGGCCTCGGTTCCTCCAGCTCCAGCTCGCCGGGGTCCCCCGGACGCCTCACCGGTTACGCAGCCGTTGACGGCGGTGGGCTTCTGCGCCGTTACTACGTAGTTGTACGACATGTCGGGCGGCCTGTCTGGACCCGAGTGGGACGCTCGAAGGATGGACACCGCGAAGAGACAGGGAGCCCCCGCCCGCGCGCAGCCAACTCCAAGGCAGATGCCTCCGCCCCAGAGACACGTTGCAGGCCAGAGCGGCCTGCGCGGGGCATCACGGGACAACCTTCCGGGCGCCCTGGAGGACCCGCGGAGCCAGAGGCGGCCAACCAGGAGAAGCCCCGCCCCGAGCCCCCGCCCCCAGCGCCGAGTACCCGGATGAGAGCGGGGCTTTCGGGTCCTCGAGCAGCGGAGCCGGTGGCGAGAGCGGCTGGGCTTTGCGCACCATTTTCTTAGCTAACTGCTCTCCTGGCCCAGGTTCCCAACCCGCTCTCAGCCCCCGACTCTGCCTCTGCATCGGCCCGGGAGCCCTCGGGGCTGTTCCCCTGAAACCGTAAGGACCACGGAGGCTGGTGGGGCGTGAGGTGACCGTTTCTGTGACCTTCCTGGTCTCCACACCCGCCAGTGCCTATGCCTGGCCCCAAATTCGTGCAAGTTGCAAGGGCCGGGCATTACCAGCGGCCCCTCTGCGACACAAACCCGACCGCAGGCCCTGGGTTTGGCCGGTGGGAGGTTGGTGATGCCGAAGCCCCTTTATGCTCAGCTGAGCCATCAGACCGGCAGGATGCTGGGGAGAAAGAAGTCCGCTCCTGTATAAATGAGAAAGCTGGGGCTCGAATCGGTTTACCTAAAATCGGACACACACGCGCGCACACACCGTCAATCTAGGCATCGCTAGTGCAGAGCCGGGTCTGGTTGTGTACGCACGGGCACACACATTCTCGGGTGAGATTGACGCCTCGGGTTCCCACAGTAGGACCCTGGCTTACTGGGAGCCCTGAATTGTCAGCAGAAAGAGTAAAAGCTTTGTAGAAAGGTTTTGCCTGAGGCCTGACTGTCGCCAAGATGACCTTGGACCATGCCTGGGGCTCTGAGTCTTTCCTAGCAGTGAGCTCCTTCTTGGTGCCGTGCCAAGGCCAACCGGAGCAAGCGTGATCTTTGTAACTTTCTTTACTGCAAGAAACACCTGTGTAAAATGAGGTTCACGTGGCTAAGTTTGTTCCCTGGTTATGAACTGGGTGCAGTTGTGGGCTTAAGCCAGGCCCCATGCCCACCTCCGATCGATCTGTCCGCTGGCAGCCCCGTGCACGTGTGAACCTTGGTCAGCCCCACGCTGCTCTCCATCCCTGGCCCATGTACTAGAGTTTGGACTTGGTCCGAAGTCTGGGGACAGCTCCCTAATCCCCAAGGCTCTGTAGGTTCAGCAGTGCCAGTGGGCTTGCAGCCTTCAGCAGTTCCAGCTGTCTCCATCCCTGCAGGTGCTGGTGCCAGCTCTGCTGCGCTCAGACCAGGTAGCACCCCCAGGATACCAGCCTGCAGCAGCTCTGTGCGGAGGGACAGGCCGCTTGCTTCAGAGCCCCTCACCATGGTGAGTCCTGAGCGGCCGGGGCAGAGGGAGAGCACCTCAGCCCTGGGCCCCGGAGTTCCTTAGGCCTCAACCAGCAGCTGTTGCCTCCTTACGTTCAGAGGTTTTTCGAGGCACGTCCCCACTGTTGGCCTCATCTGTGCCTCTCTCCTGTGTCTTGCTGGCCACTGTCTCAGCTGGGCCTGAGGTGGCCTCTGCCTCCCTCTGAAACCTTTCTCTGTCCACCTGTGTCTCAGTTATGCGTGTAATTAGAATAGGGACAGTTACTTGTTCTGAGTAGTCACTGACTCCTCACAGGGGAAACCAGGATGAAAAATCTCTCCCATTCCGAGCCTGGGGCAGGGGTGAGCTGGTCCTGGAGCCTGCTGGTGCAGTGTGGGAGGCTTACCACGCCCCTGGGGTTTGCTTCCGGTTGCCATTAGAGCTGGTCTGCACCAAAGTAAGCTGTGAACGTCCCTGGGTCCACATTCCAGCTGGACACACCGTGTGACCTTTTACAGAAGGCCCGGCCTCCCGGAGCCTCTTTTCTTCATCTGCAGTGTGGCAGGTTAAATGCCTGCTGCCAAGGGGCCGAGTCCTGGAGCCTCATTTAGTGCCTGACTTCTCTTCCCCTTCCTCCCTCATCCTTGGAGGCCAAGGCAGCACTGTCTCCAGGCCCTTGTCTGACTCCAGGGCAGGGACGATTGAGTGTTTTGGGCAGGAGGAGCTGAAACCGTAAGGACTGCAGGGACAATTTGTTCTCCCAAGACTGAGGTAGCCTGATTGCTTCAGGCGCTGTGGCCTTGTCCTGCCTTCACACACAAAACCAGTTTCCAGTTTCAGCTGGCCCCACGCAGGAATCCTGGAGGGCAGTGGTGGTAGAAGCCAGGCTTGGAGATGAAGCAGCTTACAGCTTTTGTGATAGTCCTGACTCATAGACCTTAGAGCCACTGGGCTGTGCCCTTCCTCTGCCACCCTGCACCTCCCTTCAGCCACATGGAAAGCAGCACAAGGCTCCAGCAGGACCAGCCTCCGAGCCAGGCAGGCCCACACCTCGCTTCCCGGGCTGGTATTTCTTCTCGTGAGTCTGCAGGGAAATTAAATGAGACGTTCAGAAGTGCTTAGGAGTGGCTGGGCTCGTGGTCACTACCTGGCCAACAGCCTTACTCCTGGGCCTGCCCCCAGTCTGAGCTTTTGTCCTTGCCTATAAGCAGCTGGCATGGCCCTGACCCTGGCCAGACTTGGGATAGGCTGGCAGGAAGGCACCAAGGCTGCATTTGGCACAAGGAACCCCACAATACTGGTGGCTCTGGAAGGAGCTGCAACAGGAAGGCCACTTTGCTAGAACCTGGCTGAACTGCCAGCCACCTGCAGGGCCACCAGGTGGCGCCGAGTGGCCTCGGGGCCCACTTGGGCTAGGGTCTTGCAGCTAGAGGACAAAGGGAAGGTTGAGTCCCAGCCTACAGCTCTGTTAGCTTCTCAGAAAGGGAGCAGCTCCTGCCTGTCGAACGTTTTCTGCCTTGCAGGTGCACACTGTCTCCTAGTGAGCTGGAGTCAAAGGAGGAACTGGGCTCCAAAGGGGTGTGGCTCCTTGAGCCCAGGTCCCTGGGTCTGCAGAGCCCAGGCTTGGGAAGCCTCTGCCCTGGGAGTGGGGCCTGCCTGGTCCTCTCACCTGGTTAGGGGCAGCGCCTGAGGCTCTTCCTGTGTCAGAAGCAGGTGTGCACCCCACTTGCATTAGCCTGTTATGTTGGGACTCTAGCTCACCTTTTTTTTTTCTGTTGAAGCAATATTTTGGGATAAACTGAAGCCACAGTTCAAAAACTGTACCAGGTATTTCTTAGCCACCAAGCAAATCCCTGCAGCTGGGTGTGGTAGTGTAGGGACTCACTGGTCTCTCAGTGCACCCCAGGGAGGAACAGCAGCAGGAATGAGGAAAAGATAAGACACAAAGGCTGAGGTCAGGTGGAAACCTGTTTGCCTGATGGGCCTGAACAGCTATGGTAGGGGCGTTTATACCTTTGCAAAGTTAGTGTCACAAACATTCTCAAACCAGACCATTATGACTGAAGTTGTCCAAGCAGGATGCATTTCTCAGGACTGAGATAGCTTGACTGCTTCAGACACTGTGGCCTTGTCCTGCCCTCACCCATGGGACCGATTTCCAGCTTCAGCTGCCCCCAGCCTCTCTCTCTCTCTGTTCTGTTGTGTGATGGGTGGTGTTTGGAGACCTCTGCAGAAGGTGGTCTCATTTTGGGTCAACTTAGTCATTTAGGCTACAGATTTCCTGTCCAGAGTTTTTGGTACTTGATAGAGTAACTTAACCCTACATAGCCCAGTAATCCATAGGAGTAGTGAGCCCTCAGTATAGCCGGCAGCTGGCAGAAGCTGTCAGTGACTTGAGCCTTTTACAGCTGGCATATTACTATGGTGTCGTTTTTCACATTTTGTGGTTATGCTTTTCTGCTGGATGTTTCAGAATAAATTAAAGCAAGACCTGTACTAATATAATTTAACTTTTTGCTATTTATCAAGGTCAATTAATTCTCCTCAGGATTACTTTGGAATGAAGTATAGCACCTCTAGTTTATTTCTATCAGTGTCAGCCATCTGGAGGAGTCATGGCCACTGCTTGGCCAAGTTGCTTGCCGTGAAAGCCCGAGAGACTGTTTCTCTCTAGGTGACCCTCCTTAGGCACACTATACATAGTTTGTCACTTTCCTCTGTGGTCCCGTAATCTCCTTGATCAGAAGACCAGGGACTCACATGCATTCTAGGGTGTTGCGCCAGGGGTTTTCTTGTGTCCTGAGTCCTCACTGACCTCAGTAGGTAGGCCAGTTGTCTGTTCACCAGATGGAGTCCAGACCAATAACCTCTTCCCACTTTAAGGGAGTTTTTGTTTAGTTAGATTATTTTTTTTAATGAGCTATAATAAACTAATTTTCAAATCACATAAAGTAACTGACAACTCAGGTGGAAGCATGTTTTTCAGGCTGCAGCCCAAATTGTATTATGAACAAATGATCAAAGAGAAAAACTGATGAGCTCAAATAAAATGGAACAGCTGTACATAGAATGACAAGTAAACAAGTAGATAGAACAGGCAAGCATCTTGTAAAATCAGAGTGCACTCAATTACATTTTTAAAATTTTTGTAGGGCTGGAGAGATAGCTCAGTAAACTAAGCACTTGCTGGCGAGTACAGGGTCCTGAGTTCAATCCCCGGTACTGCCAAAAAAAAATAAAAATAATAATAATAATTAATAATAATAATAATTTTTAATCTTTTATTTATTTGATACAGGGACTTGCTATAAAGCTCAGACTCTTAGTGATCCTCCTGTCTCAGCCTCCCCAGTGCTGGGATTACAGGCATGCACTACCAGGCTGTTTCAGGGCTGGCACCTCATTAGGTACCAGGGATCAAACCCAGGTCCTTACACCTGCCAGGCAGGCACTTAGACCACTGAGCTATCTCCCCAGGCCTCAATTATATCTTTGATCAAGTTGAACAATAGTAACTCTATTATAATTTTAGAAATTAATGCCTAAAACCTTTTTGTTTTTCTTTTAATCAATTTCTGGGTTTTTTTTTCAATCCAATATGTCACTTTTTTTAAAACAATTTTTAAAATTTATGTCAAAGAACAACTGAGGCTGGCAAGATAGCTCAGCAGTGTAAAGTGCCTTCCTGAGCAAGCTTATGCAAGCCCAGGGACCAAGATTTGATCCCCAGCACTGCATGCTGTGCCAGCCTCACCCCCACCCCCACCCCTAGGATGGCCTGAGCTGGCCTAGTGGTGCACACACCTGTAATCCCAGCACTGGGGAGGCTGAAAGCAGGAGGATCACCACAGTCTGAGCTGCATAGGGAGACCCTGTAATAACCAAATACGTTAAAAAAAGAAAACAACCGGGCCGGCGAGATGGTTCAGTGGTCTAAAGCGCCTGCTTGGGAGGGCTCAGGCAACTGCGGGGACTGCAGTTCGATCCCCGGCACCACATGCTGCGCCAGCGCCACCACCAGGGCAGGCTGAGCCAGCCACAAAATGAATAAATAAAGAAACAAACA